>OY987256.1:29022476-29121204 GCA_963920725.1 Rhamphomyia laevipes | reverse complement strand
CCCACAAGCACAATGTTTCTGCTGTGTTGAAAAAATTATTGAGATTTTAATAGTGATCTTCACGTAAATTTGTATTTTTTGTTTATTTCGATTTTAATTATTTTTAATATATATATATTTACAGAATACGAAATATTTCCTCTAAATTCGGGAAATATATATGAAAATTTTTACACTGGGTTCATTTGAACTTTTTATCTGACAACATTTTTTTTATATTATTTTATTTTGTAATATTCAAATTAATTTAAAACAAGAAATAAATATACCCATATGAATTTCTCGTCAAGATGTTTGCGAATTTAGAAGGGAATTTTGATTATTTTAATTAAAAAAATTTAATGTTGTGTTTTGTGTCAAAATATAAATTAAAAATTTATAAAGTTATAAACAGAATTTGGCATATTGTTTATTAGAATTTTGAACAAATCATTTATTATAAAATACATTTTTTAACATTAATTTATCATTTATTATAAAAAAATAAGTTAATATTACTTTTTATGTCTTTTGTTGATACTTGTACTGTACCTGAAGATAAATTGTAATTTGATTTTGCTCCATTAAAACATCTTCAACTTGTATATATTGTTCGAAATTAAATACTAAAAATTAAAATATAGTTAAAATATTACACACTACACAATTATAAATTAATTTACCTTCATAAAATTGCTCACCCGTCGACATTTTGATTTTATAATAAATTATTTAATTCAACAATAAATGTACATTATAAATAATAACCTGATAAGGCAGTGCAGCAAACTTGAAAAAAAAATTTGGAATTTTTTCTGTTCGTTTGTAAAACGAAAAGAGTGCAAAACTCTGCGATTTGAAGACAACACTTTAAAAATGTAACATTTTAAATGCAGAATTTATTCTCTAGAAACGAATTCACCATTAATGATTTATAAAATTAATATTAGTTCTTCTTGCAATTCCTGCAACGCTAGTGTCGTTTTATATATTTTGAAGTTATGTTGACAACGTTTGACATTTGCCATTTTGAATAATTTATTTGAATTTATTGTTTTGAAAACGTAGAAATACAAATAATAAAACAATAATATTTAATTTTAAAACATTTTTAATATTATTAAGTTATTGGTAAGTTCTTTATATAAAAAATATAATAAAAACTATATTTTCATACTTCTATTATTATAAATTAATTTATATTTGAAATTCTAACCTTAATTTTCTAATTGTGGTTTTTTGTCTATTCAATACAATAACATCACATTTAACATCAAATTAATATTATATTTAATAATTTAATAAATATATATATATATTTTCTATTTAGATTAGAAAAATGCAAAATAAAATAAGATATGTCTCGTTGTGATTGTGATGTGAGCCAAGTGACTTACTTTTCGTATTTATGTTACTATGCTAGGTGATTCGGGAGCAAAACACGAAATTAAAGTTAAGCCTGCACAATAATTTTGAAGTAATTGTACAAACATCAGCGTATCCATCATTCTTAGATCATTCTATGAATATATTTAGATTATTAGATCATTCTATGAAAAAGTAATTATAATTATAATTTATACATAAAAAAATATTTTTTACTAATTATTCTCTTTATGTTTTAGAACTTTAATAATCATTCAGGATGCTGTAGAAACCCATGCACCTCATGTCATCAAAGATATGTTAGCTCAATGGAATTATGTTCGCAAGAAGCAGCAAATTTACGAAAAGAATTACTAGTTCCTGCACGACATATTTTTGCAAGAAGAATTGTTCCAAGAAAAATTAATAAAATAAAAAATTTAACATAAATTACTTTATTTTATTTTTATTAATAATTTAAAAAAAAAAAATAGTTTTGGGTTCTGGGAAAGATATATGGATTTAGTTCGCCTTCCAAAAAAAATTAAGTGGCGCTGCTGTTTTTATTCGACAGTTGACCACTGAAGCGCATAAGCCGTATGTATCCCTTATTCGTAAGGCATGACATACACCTTATTCGTCCATAACAAATACATTAGTCATGTCCGCTTAGCATAAGGTATACTTACGGTATACACATAAGGGACATGTCAGGTTACAGCGGAATTTTTATGAAACGTTATCATTGCTAACAGATAGCACTATTTAAATTATTTTATTTTCCACCATTGCTCCACCATTTTTATTTCGGTTTAATAAATAAAAAAAAAACATATTCTCAACAATTTTCTTTTTATGCTGTGACCAGAGCAGAAATTTACACACACCACCATAAGTTTTGGAAATTTCCTTTTCATATAAATTTTGATAAGCACCATCTATAATGAGAAGTCGCATTGCTTTTTTGAGATCACAACAGATGCCGGAAGCATCGTGGCTTTTTCTGACAACGTCATTTTTAAAAATAATTTCACTTTGTTTGCACAAATCATAATAAATGTCTCTGTCATAAGAGGCTATTACAAAACTATTTGTGTCCGATTCCATTTTTATTAATATTTTATTTATTTATTTAGTTTTACAATTTAAATTGTAAAATGTCTGAATTGTCAAAGCTCAGTACTACATACAGAAAAAAGAAATCAGGTATACATTTCTTTTTTTAGACACCATACAACGCAAAAAACTCCATACAAAACATACATGTCAAAAAAGGAAAGGAGTTTTTTCGACGGAAGGAAATTTCTGCTATGGTCGGTACATAAATGTTTATTTAGTTTTTTTAAATACATATATTATATAAAATAAATTTACATTTAAATTTTCTATCTGATTTCCTGTTGAATTTATTTCCTTCATAATATTTTGAGTTCTTTCTTTTTTAACTAATCTTCGACAATGTGTCATTGAAAAATGTTCTGCACATTTTTTCTATAAATATTAAAAGATTAAATTAATACAATTTTTTTTACAATTTATGTTGTACAATAATTGTAGTAAATTTAAGGAAAAAATCTAGAAACAAAACCTCACCTTTATTAATTATAAAAATTTATCAGTACGTAATAATAAAACAACATCGCATTTAATATCGCATTTTAAGTTTATATGGAAATATTGCATTTCTTACGAATAAGGGATCCGTCATCCACTTCAAAAAACTCAGTGGGTGGTTATCTATTTAAGTATATATTATCATTTGACTATATAATATATGGACTGCTAACCATCTGTCAGTTTTATATATTTCCAAATTAGAAAAGTGCAGCATTATCTGTGGTGCACTGGACGGCAAATCGGCCAGAAAAATAACTAAATTGTGGTAAAATACCATAGACGTATAATATATATAGACTGAATTTCCAATATATGTTGTTCTAATAAAAAGTGAAGCCAGCATTGAGCCCCTATGAGCGTCTTTGATTTTATTTAATATATATATATATATATATATATATATATATATTAAATTTATATATATATATATAAATATATATATATTGGTTCTTCTACGCGACTTTGGTATTACGCTTCCAAAAACTAAAAGCACATTATTTCGATGCTGTAGTGACAATTTAAATATATTCGCCACACAGAAAGTTCCACCTGGAGAATATATTTATTTTGGTATTCAAAAAAGCATTAATCGTTATGAGGCACATTTTTTGAGCAACCTAAATGAAATTTTCTGTGACTTTAATATAGATGGCCTGCCTCTTTACAAAAGTTCACGTACGGAAATGTGGCCAATTCTTGGATGTTTTTCTAACCATCGATCACGTTCACCATTTGTTTTTGGAGCTTGGGTTGGTGGGGTTCACCCTAACTCTATAAATTTATTTTTAAAAGATTTTGCAGAAGAATTAATTTACCTAAAGGAAAATGGCATTTTAATTTCCAAAAATTAAGAGAAAAAAAAATTCATTTTAAGAGCATTTACCTGCGATGCACCTGCTAAATCTTTTTGTAAGTCCGTTTTAAACCACAATGCTAAGAAAGGATGTCACGAATGTGACCAATTTGGATTTAGATTTTTGAATACACCCGTATATAATATAGAGTGTGGCAATTTAAGAACGGACGAGTCCTTTACAAATAGATTGGATCCAGGACATCATCATAGTCTACTACCAAATATTTTAGAAACACCTGGAGTTCAAATGGTAACCCAATTTCCATTCGATCCCATGCATCTAGTGGATTTAGGAATTACTAAGAAGATTTTGATTCTCTTACTTAATAAACTAAAACCAGATCAAAAGAACTTGATGTCAGATTTATATGTGTCTTAAGTGTCAATCCCAACAAAAACAGAATCAGAAACTTTTTTTGTTTTTTTACTTTTCTGTTCAAGTTTTAACAATGCACACCCACCAAAAACCGAAACAGAAACAGAAAAACAATCTTTTCTGACAATCAAAACGTCTGATTTTTTCATAATGTCATGGCTGCAAACGAAATATGATAGAAATGTTCGTCTGCAAACTTCTGCAAACAGAAATTAAAACTTTGAAAAAAAAAGTTTCATTTTCTGTCCGATAAATTGAAAAACAGAAAAATAAAAAATTCGAATTCTGGAACAGAAAAAATATAAAATCGTTTTTTATAAAAATAAAGCGATTTCAAGCAATAAAAATTAAATAAAGAAATATTGTTTGTTATTTTATGATTCCCGGTAAGTTTATCGAAAACGAGTTTATCGAAAACGAGTTTATCGAAAACGAATTTATCGAAAACGAGTTTATCAAAAGCGAGTTTATCGAAAACGAGTTTATCGAATAATTAATTGATCGAATGACGAGTTTATCGAAAAATATTATTTTTAAGGAACTTACGAATTGTGAATTTTATCTCATAAAAGCATGTCTCTTTTTAAAAAATTAAAAACTTTTAAATATTTTATGTATATACAGAAATTTTAAATATTTTATTTAAACATATATGTACATAATATTTATATATTAATTTATAAAACTTAATTTTAAAATTTAATATGAAATATTGTGAGCAATCGATCGTAAATGATCATTTATATCCATATTTTCATCCCAACGATGCATTTACTTTTATAGTTTTCACAGCGCCAATATATTTTGGCTTCATAACTTTTGTCCTTATAGAATAAACATCAATTTAAAAATAATTTCTGTTTTCCTTTTTCATTATAATAAAGAATTGTAAATCCATTTTCAAATTTTTTCTTTTATTTCTAAATATTTTTAGTATTATCACTAATAACTACATTACTTGATAACTGAATATCAATATTAAATTCAAAAATATACAAAATCAGAAAATGTATAAATGAAGGGAGTTTCCCACAGTAATGGAAACCTGCAACGGTTAAAACGTTTTTTTCAATATTTTTTACCTAAAACACATTTTTTTCCAACAAATGCTATTATAAACACATTTGAAGTTTATGTATAAAAAGAAAAAATTTAAAAGTTTTTAATTCCTTAAAAATAATATTTTTCGATAAAGTCGTCATTCGATCAATTGATCATTCGATAAACTCGTTTTCGATAAACTCGCTTTCGATAAACTCGTTTTCGATAAACCATATATCTGGGGTGTAATAAATATTTTTTCTTGGCAATTATTTTAATACAAAAAAATATTTACATACATTGAAAATTTTACAGTATGTTATTTTCTATATTGATATAATTTCTTTGATGTTTTAATTTTTTTTTTTAAATAATCACAAATTTCGTTTTTCTATCTAAAGCAGGCACGTAATAATACTGGTGGCAACAATCAACGCTCGTGAACACCAAAAGTAAGGCGAGAAACATAATGTCGCGTCACACGCGTGCCTGACATATGTAGGCATTGAAATTAGACGCGTTAGAACAAAATTGTAAACCACAATGCCGCGTGCGTTTTAATATTTTTGATATTGATATTTTGTAAAGGGGGGTAAAGGTTGGTATTGGCCCTAGACAGAACATAACTCTACCGTATGCTCTGGTAAAAACTAGGAAAGGCCTTCTGAACTAACACCTACAGAACTGCCAACAAATCCGACTCTCACCTCCTAGAAGGTAGGTAACATAGTTATCTGCCGGGTGCCTCCTGGAAACTTACTTAGTAAGGCTAACGAGAGCGGGTGTATGCGAGTACTTAGCGCAATAACTAAGTAAAAAGATGTCGGTTTTACTGATAAGGTAGGCGGTGACGGAAACTCCGGTAAAAAATGACAACAAATATGATAAATGGAAACAGGAATCATTTCAACTCGAGTTGGGATATCAACTCAAACGTCAGGAGTAGTAGCCGCGGCTCCTGGCGGGCTTGGTTTTACGAACCCCAATGCTAGTAAAACTAAGTCGCCAGCGGAAAAAACTGGAAACAAACATGGAACGACACTGGTAAACGAGAAAAAGACAACCGAAACAATTAGTAAAGAGCCTAACCCTTTTAGGAAAGGTGGTGGAGTTATGAGGTCACCACCACCCACTGGAAACAAGCAGAATGCTGCTAGCAAAGAAATAGTAGCTTTGCGTACAAGCAACAGGTCGCGATCGCAAGAAGGCCGAAACAACAACAAAAACGTAAAAGTTCTTATGGAGGAACTTGAGAGATCAAATAACAGAAATCAACAATTAAACAAAGTAATTGATAGAATGAGTAAACAGATAATAGAAATGAAAAAAGAAATAGAAAACATAAAGTTCAAAAACTTACAATCGAGAAAAAACGAAACCAAAGAAATGGAAGTAATAGAAATAATGGAGGAAGAACATATTCATAAATCTAAAGTGGATGAGGAAAGCATCGCTGGCCCAGCACCAGAAACAGAATGGATATTGAAAACAAAAAGACCCAGCAAAAAGAGAAAAGCTGAATCATCACCAGAAATAGTGAACGAAAAAACTACGAAGGATGTAACATTGCTGAAAATAGCAGTAGCCAACAAACAAATTAGCGTAGCTGACAGCAAAGACGGGAAAGAAATTCAGTCAGAAATAAAGCCGAAAGGTGGAAGGAAGCTCATGCCTCCCCCGGTAATTTTAAGTAACGTAAAGGATTACCCACTCGTCAACGGAATTTTAAGCGAAGGGAAAATTAATTACAAAATCAACATGTTAAATAACAGCCAGCTAAAAGTGAACGTAGAGACAGAAGCAGAATATAGAGAGTTAACGAAAACCATTAGTAAAGCTAATGTGGAATGGCACACATATGAAAATAAGCTGACAAGACCTATAAAGGTAATGGTCAGGAACCTGCATCCAACATGTAATCCTGATGACATAAAAACCGAGCTTAGTGAAAGAGGATTTCAAATAATAGATGTTATTAATAAATTTAAAAAAGAGAAAAAAAATGGAGAAGTCAACTCAATTAGGCTACCATTATTCATGTTAATATTCGAAAACACAGACGATATTAAGAAAATATACGAAATACGATACATACAACATATGAAAGTAAAGATAGAAGCGCTTAGAAGCAGCAAAATCATTCCACAATGTAAAAGATGCCAGAGATTTGGACACACACAAAAATTTTGCCAAAGGGGTCCATTATGCGTAAAATGTGCAGGCAATCATCTATCAATTGAATGCACAAAAGATAGAACAACAAAAGCAAAGTGTGCAAATTGCCAAGAAGAGCACCCGGCTAGCTACAGAGGATGTGTGGTAGCAAAAGAATTGCAAAAAAGAAGAGGTATAACGAGCGATACAAGAAAAGAACCAGAGAAGACAACAAAACAGATCGCTACAGCAGCAGTTAAAAAAGGATTATCTTACGGACAAGTAGCAAGAATGAACATGGAAAATATAAATCAACCGGAAGTGGCAAGACAAAGCAAGGAGACTGACTCAACTATAATCCAAATGCTTCAAAATATGCAGAACAGGATGGACGAGATTTCAGTAAGACTAGACAAGTTAGAAACTGGAAAACCCAAATTGTACACGCCTAGAAAACGAAATGTCAAGAACAACTTATAAGAAAGATTTAAGAATTGCGACTTGGAATGCCAATGGTATAATTAACAAGAAAATGGACCTAGAACTTTTCCTAAAAGTACAGAAGATAGATGTGTGCTTTATAACAGAATCACATTTATCAACACAGAGTAGCACATCAATCAGAGACTACAAAATTTACAGAACAGACCATCCCTCAAATACAGCTAGGGGTGGTAGCGCAATACTAGTCAAGGACATATATAAACATCACGAAGTTGACTATCTGCAGACGGACGAATATCAGCTAATTATAATAAAATTTGAGTCAATCAAGCAGCACATCAACATGGGAGCACTTTACTGCCCACCAGGCTGTAAAATAGATCAACAGACATTTAAACAAATATTAGAGTCACTAGGAGACAGATTCATACTTGGTGGAGACTATAATGCTAAACACACGGACTGGGGTTCGAGAATTACACTTACTAGGGGCAGAGAACTTCGGAAAGCAATCATGGAAACAGGATGCCAGTTTATATCAACAGGTGAACCAACATACTGGCCCACAGATAGAAATAAAAAGCCGGACCTACTAGATTTCTTTATCTATAAAAAAGTATCGGAAAACTACATGATGATAGAAAATAATTATGACATGGACGCTGATCACTCAGCAGTAATTTTAAAATTATACGAAACTATTGTTAAAAAACAGAATAAACTAACATTAGTCAACAACTCTACGGACTGGGTATCGTTTGGTAGGGAAATCCAAAACAAAATCGACTTGAGGACTAATATATATAACAAGGACCAACTAGAGGAAGAAGCAGAAAAATTCAACAGGATCATCCAAGAAGCAGCATGGAATAATACAGTACTACAAGAGAAAAAAAATAAAGGGATGAATTATCCGGTAGAAATAGTAGAAATGATGAAAAAAAAAAGAAAGGAACGCAGAAGATGGCAGCATACAAGAGATCCGACGTACAAAACAACGCTGAACAATTTATCACAACAAATAAAAAGAGCAATACAAAAATTAGTAATCGAGTATCTAATCCTCATCAATCTCAGACCCAAGCTCCATCTTCTCGTAACCAAGAAAATGGGGCCCGAAAAAGTGACCGATAATTTGTTTGGATCAGCGAAAACAAGCATAAGGAGAGATAATGTTAGTATTTTATGTTAAAGAGAAACATATATATAGAGAGAAATTATCTTTTTATCCTTATGCTTGATTTCTTGCACTTTCTCACATGCTGAGAAATATTTTACTATCCGCAATGGATTAAGCTCTGATGTTTCCACCACCGAAAACAAAGCAGATATTACTAGATTAGACACTTACTGCTTAATACAAACAGTTAAATAAATTAAATAAATAAAATAAAAAATAAATATATAAAAATTAAAGCAACAAAACATTAAACTTTGAATTAACAAGCTACCACTTACATAGGGCTTCACAATTCTGAAAAAAAGCTACTACTTCTCTATGTCGTCACCTGCTAATTCAAATCATTAAAAAATTAAAAAAAGTAAAATTGTTAGAACTAAAGTAGTTCTAAAACTATAAGTATATAAAAATAAAAATAATTCGCTAAGGAAGAAATGAAATATCGTACCAGCGTCAAAAACCAAACAAATTAACAAGTTACCACTAGTTTTGGGCTTCGCAATTCTGTAAAGAACGCTACTACTTCCCTCCACTGTCACCTGATAATTTGGGGCTTAAAATTTTAAATGAAAAATAAAATAAAAAAAAAATAAAAAAGCGTGCTAGATTGCAATTAGCAGTTTGTAATACTCAAAAATCATGAAAAAAACCATTCGTCAAAATAAATATTAAATAAATGTATAAAAACAAACAAATTAAAAAGGTTACCACTAGCTTCAGGCTTCATCGATCTAGGAAGAACGCTACTACTTCCCTCCACTGTCACCCATTAATTTGAGGCTTTGAAAATTATCAATTAAATATAAAATAATAAATCATGCGAATTGCAAACAGCATTTAGTTATAAAAATTAAAATTCATGAAATCGGAAATCTATATATATTTACTATATATTTATCTTTTTATTTTAAACATAAAAATAACATAAACATACTTACAATTTAAGTAAACATATAATATAGATTTTCATATAACACATATAAGACAAATACATAAATACGTAAATTAACAGGTTACCACTAGCTTTAGGCTTCACAGTTCTGAAAAGAACGTTACTTTCCTTCTGCTGTCACCTGTTAATTCGAAGAAATAAAAAAAATTCAAATTAAAGCATGCTAAAAGCAGTTAGTCATAAATCATGCAAGAACCACTTGTCAAGTTATTAACACAAATATAAATTTACATAAAATACAAAAAATATACATAAATATTTCATTCACTCTTTAATAACTTTTTAAGTTGAAGTTTGCTATAGTTAAAATCAAACTTGTCAGCACTATTATTAACTGCACGAAGCATTCTGGTAATAGGCTCGTTTTTCCCGTAATCGGTACGATGAGAAGAATCGATTAATAGTTACGTGAGCAATTTGACAGCTACCAAGGAAACAAACTACTCACTATGGAAGGCAACCAAAAAAATAAGAAGACCGATTTCGCACTCTGGACCAATAAAAAAGCAAAGCGGAGCTTGGGCCAGAAATAATAAAGAAAAAGCGGAAACATTTGCTGACCACTTAGAGCAGATTTTTCAGCCAAATGAAATGGAAACACAAACGAATTTGGAACACCGAGACAACAATGATCACGATGAAATACCTATCATCACCACAAGTGAAACAGAGCTCTTAATCAAAACTTCGATCAAAGCAAAGAAAGCTCCGGGTTTTGACTTAATCACAGGAGAGATACTTAAGCATTTGCCACAAGAAGGATATAGTAAGCTCACCCAGATAATCAATGCAGTATTTAAACTAGGATGGGTGCCTAGTATATGGAAAGTCGCAGAGATAATAATGCTGAAAAAACCAGGAAAAGATACAACGGAAGCAAAGTCATACAGACCTATTTCGCTACTGCCGACAATATCAAAAGTGTTTGAGAAATTGCTGTTAAAAAGGCTAAAACCAATAATAGAAAGAAAAGGAATTATACCAAAATATCAATTTGGTTTTAGAGAAAAACACTCAACAATTGAACAAGTACATCGTATTACAAGCATCATCGAAAAAGCGCTAGAAGAAAAACAGATCTGCTCTACAATATTTCTTGACGTGGCTCAGGCCTTTGACAAAGTCTGGCACGAGGGTTTGATCAACAAAATTGGGCGTATGCTACCGAATAAATACGTCGAACTCATCTCATCATATCTTTCACAAAGGTTCTACAGAGTCAAGCAAGAGGATGAGTACTCAACATTGCGAGAAATTAAAGCGGGTGTGCCACAAGGGAGTATCCTCGGTCCAATTCTGTATCTACTATTTACCAGCGATCTACCGGATTTCGAAAATATAACAGTTGCTACTTTTGCAGATGATACAGCACTAATCGCACTAGGGGACAGTATAGAAGAGGCAACGAGTAAATTCGAAAATATAACAGTTGCTACTTTTGCAGATGATACAGCACTAATCGCACTAGGGGACAGTATAGAAGAGGCAACGAGTAATACAGGAAGCAAGTGATAGATTCACGAGTTGGACAAAAAAATGGAAAATCAAACTAAACGAAATAAAATCGGTACACGTTACCTTCACAAACAGGAAAATAGATAGGACGACAACTATAAGAATAAACGAGGTAAATATACCACATGAGAACACTGCTAAGTACCTAGGTATGACACTGGACGTGAAACTGAAATGGAACGAACATGTAAAGAAGAAAAAGAGTGAGATGGAATTCAGATACAGAGAGATGCTCTGGCTAATAGGCCGTTATTCTAAACTATCGATCAACAGCAAAGTGCTATTATATAATCAGATGCTCAAGCCTATGTGGCTGTATGGAATACAACTCTGGGGTTGTGCCAAGCAAACACACATCAACAAAATACAAACATACCAAAACAAGGTTTTGAGGAACATCGTCAATGCACCTTGGTATGTACGTAACAGCGATATACACAGAGACCTCAAGATACCGTTCGTGGTAGATGAGGTGAAAAGGTTTGCAACAAAACATCAGACTCGACTGGAACAGCACGTCAACAGCGAAGCACTGAAGCTATTGGACAATACTAATTTAACTAGGCGCTTAAAAAGAACAAAGCCGTTTGAATTAGCTATAGACTTACTACAAAACAGGTAACACATAAAGACCAAAATTAGATAAAAATTAATGGTTAGTCCAGGTGACTAGTTTTAATTTAAGCTGCGCTTAGAAGGTGTTTTTAGTGGGTTAAAGTCCCACACTACTGGTTCTCGAGTGGATCAGTGTCTTTTGAAGATTTTCACCTTCTCTGACCAACAAAAAAAAAAAAAAAAAAAAAAAAAATATTTTGTAAATTAATTTCTTAATAATTTTTATTTATAAATTTGATATATAAAATAAATATTTTTAAAAAGATTATTGTTAAATATTATAAATTTTGTGTATGATAATAAGTTTTGTGATTATAAAATTCATTACTTTTCACTTTCTCAATCAAAACTTCATTATAATTTTCCATAATTTATATTTTTTTCTTATTTAACAAACAATTTGTTACTTAATTTAACCGCCAAATTTTTTTTATTAGTAAACAATAACAAATTCGATGTCAAATTAGTTATCACACGCGTACGCTTCCAAAAAAGTAGAAACTAGATCTACTTCATGCGCGCGTAACGCGTGCACGCGTTAGCAAAACTGCATTTTAAGTTGCTCCATATATTTCCATTGGTTCTACTCAACTTGTCAACGCTTTACGCACGCACGCACGCACGCACGCGTTTGACGCGTCATTGTGTTTATCGCCTAAGCCGTCATTCGAATAGCGCTGGTAGTAATCAACAAAGCCAAAGAAGTGCAACACCCTCAGATCAAAGAATTAATGGATAAAGTCCGTACCAAATTTTACACTATAAAGTAGAAGTTGAATTGAAGTAATTTCTTTTTATATTTGCCTCTTTCACACCTTATATGCAAACTAAATAGTGTTGTCTCTGTTTCAACATAAATATTAAATAAATATTTATAGTGTGACCAGCGTATAAAAATAGGGTGCTAGTTTTCATACAATTTTCAATAAGTTTGGCATAATTTAAAAATAATCTAGATTTTTGTTCGCTGCGATGGTATCATTGCTAGTTATATTTCTGTTTGTGTGTGTGCTGTCTGTTTTATAAAGTTCGGAGTGAATATTTAAAAGTTAAAATTATTAAATAAAAACTATTGGTGAATTAATTAAAAACTATATTTATTAAAGAAAATTAATAATTAATTAATAAAAACTATAAAAAAAAACATTTAATATAATGAAGTGTGTAGTTAAAGGTTGTGGAAATTGTGATAGAGTAAAAATTCATGGCGTCTGTTTTCACAGGTAAGCGACGTCTTACAAATGTTTTATGAATCATTTAAAGGTTCCTTGTTTAATTTTGTTAGTTTTGGTTATCAAAATATAATAGTTTTAATTCAGAAAAATTTAAATATCGCATAAAATAAGTTCAGTGAATGAGATGTCAATGCGTGTTTAGTAATGTGTGTGTTTCATTGTACCCCAAACAAATTTGAGGTACAATGAAGAAAAAATGGTTTTTTTACATTTTCTTAGTATAAATCGTACAAAAATATAATAAAAAAACATTTATTTTGTATTTTTTAAGTAGTTTAACTATATTTAAAAACTACAATAATGCATTTTTCATTCATAAAATTAATTTTTTTGTTAACGCTTAGATAATTTTTGTTCACACAAACATTGACAATGGAGTACAATTTGAAATGAAGTTTAATTTAATACAGTGTCGCCGTGTGTTTTACTCTTGGGTCTTACTTTAAAGGGTGCTTTGACTGTTTTGATAATATTCTATTTCTTAGACAGCAAAATTATTATACAATTAAAGAATATTTTGTTTTAATTTTTTTTAGAATACCAGTGATAAAAAAAAGAAGAGATATTTGGTTAAGTCAAATAAGTGTCTCAAACGAATCGATCAAAGCCCGTGACAGAATTTATTCTAGGCATTTTAAGGAGGACGATTATGTAGACAATCATAAGAAACGAAAAATTTTGAAGAAAAGTTCAATCCCTTCACAAAACTTAGGAGAAACTACTATATATATTGTTGAAAAAGACAACGAAGTAAGCTCTCTTGAGGCAGATAAAATAGATCCTGATGTTGTTTCGGTAATTCTAAATTTTATTTAAATATATATATATATATATATATTATTGATTTAATATTAATATTATTATTTTTTATATATTATTGATTTAATATTAATATTATTATTTTAATATTAATTTCAGAAAAGTGTTGACGATTTTATACCAATTCAAGCAATTATACCAACTGCTGGAATCTCTAATATATATATATTAAAAATGTGAGTGTATATTTTGATTGATACAAAATTATTGATTGTAATAAATTTTCGTATATTTGTGAATTTTTAGGAAATTAATGAAGATTTTACACCAATTGCTGGTTTGAAAATTTTTTTATTTATAAATATATTTAAAAATGAACACATCTGTTCGCAGAATCTGTTCGCAGTAAACTTACAAAATTAATATTATTCAAAGGAAACTAAAATTACTTTATAAATAATATAAATAAAAAAAATATTACAACTAATTTTTTTCTTTTTTTATTTATCTCTTATTATTTGTACTAATGATTAAAAGGCTAGAGCGTGTTGCCCAGCTAAAAAAAAATTCCTACTACACTGCACTACCTAATACATAGATAATTTGTTGTATGAGTGTGCGTTAAATACTTCAAATAACTTTGTGCACACTTTATCCTTTAATTCTTTGATCTGAGGCAACACCAGCTGCTAATAATAATTTAAGTTGTTTCACCTGATCTTCGGTTTATTGCGAAGCAGTTGGCGGCAATTAAAATCGATGTAGAATTTATAAAAAAAAAAGTTGTCACCGCCTGAAAACTTCTTTATTAATTTTCCATTAACAACAACTAAGGAGTTTGAAGAGATTTCAAAACAAATTGACGATGACAAAGAGTACACTGAAAACTTGGTGTGTTGTTGTCAATTAGGGGTGTCTAGAATAGAATTAAATAACAACCAAATAAATGTTAGAATAAGTTTTCTTTTCTTTATTAAATAAATATTTAATTGCAAATATTTATTCTAATTTTTGTACCCCTATATCGGGTTTACAACCTTTTTTTTTTACAACGTTATAATATATTAAATTTTTATAACTGATAATTTTCAGCTTGTTAATTAATTATTATTTTTTTTTTACAGCTTTTTAATATAACCGCTTCCATCGGCGTTTACAAAACAAATAAAAAACCAATCAGATTTAATTCGTAAATAAAAGTGTCTTGCTGTTGCTGTCACCCTTTGAACCATGATCGCCGAAATTACCTATAACAATTTTCTACTCTGACCAGCGGCTACGTTTTCGTTCACGACATGGTGAGTGTGAATCACGGCCGTTCAACTTCGAAGAAAATAAGAAAATGGTTTATAAAATTGACATTATTTCCGATTTCAATTTCAGCAGCGCTAGTGTCGTTTTTAGTGTCATTTTATCATTTTTTCATTTTTAGCAATTTTTTATCAATTTTATATTTGAGGTTATGTTTATGATTACAAACATTTAAAATTAAAAACGTTTGTGTTTTTGTATTCATATATGTTTTGATATATTTGATCAGTGTTTAGCGTGTTTAGAAAATATATTTGTGAATTTGTGAATTTAAACACTATCTCTAAATTTTTAAATTATTGTATAAAACTACTTATACATAATTATTGTTATGGTCTCAACAGGAAACTTTCCGGTTCCTCCAGGATGCAGGCAGCAACGGATGACCCAATACAAAAAAAAGCCTTCAAGTATTACCAAAAACAATTTTGTAAAAAAAGGAAAATCAATAAAATAAAAAATTTGCTATAAATTATTTTCTTTATTTATTTTTATTTATAATTAAAAAAAAAAAAAAAAGGTTATGGGCGTTATGGGAGAAAAAATAAATAAAATAATAGGGTTGGGAGTGAAAAAAAAATAATAGGGTCATGAAAAATTTAGTTCCCATTTCAATTTCTATGTAAGAGTGGCGCTGTTATAGATATTTGAGAGTTGGCGATCTATTAAGTATATATTATCTATGGTGTGAATAGTAAAATAAGATTTAATAGGGCTGAATTACTTAACATAATTAATTATACTAACAATTTTTTCAGATAAAATATTTAAGTAGAGATATTCCTGTGGAATCAAAACATCATTCTACCGGACTGTTTAAAAATTTTTCCGACGAGCTGACTTTTGATTATAATTGGGAAGGACAGCACTCGAAACCCGCGTTGAAAAATACTATTTTATTCAGAAAGATTGTTTTTGGTAATATTAAAGTATTCGTTACTTTATGATTACTTTTCATTTCAGATGACATTCGAAATTATTCATACATGAAAAGTAATCATATGTGTTTTGTATTGTGGCGTGACTGACAACAACTTCAGTTACACACAATACAATACACGTATGAAGAACGAAAAATTTACTCAATACTCACACTCATTTTGAGTAATCAAATGAAAAAAGTAATCAAATCATTCCTCGGTCTCAGTACTCATACTCATATGCAATCTTTTTTTCTCGGTAGTATAATGAAAAATGAAATGAATAATTTTCTGTTGGTTTGGAAATTTGGTTAACTACAATACTACAATTTTAATTTGGGTTTCATATTAAATGAAAAGTAATCATACAAGGATCGAATACTTTTGAGTATAAGTAATCAGAACTCATTCATTCTTAGAGTAACGAATACTTTGGTATTCGGTACTCAATTTTTGCACATCACTATTAGATGCTTGGAAGAAAAAATTTAGCCAGTTTTTTGAGTATGAAGCTTCTATTAAAAAGCAAATATCAGATTCCCATAATCGTCTCAACAGAAAACGGAATCGAAAGAAAGCTGAATAATAGCTGCGCTTTTGACTTAAATGACTTAAAAAGCTTTTTCCCTGACGAAGTAGAATTATAACATTGTTTTGTTTTTGATCTCAATTATAACATTGTTTTGTTTTTGAATTAATGTATTTTAATTTATGCAATGAATTTTTAATATTAGTATTTTTTATATGTTTAATTTAATTTAATAAAAACATTTAATATTAGTTAATTGACTTGAACTGTGTAAAATGCGCATACTGAAAATTTACCTCGAAGTTCGCATGCTAAAGAAACTACTAATCTTAAATAAAATTTAATTATATATGTCAAGCCATCAATGAATTTATTTATTTATTTATTTATTTATTTATTGATATCTAATTACAGACATTTTTAAAATTTATTACACAAATTTACATACATAATTACATAAAAAACGAATTTTTAATAAAATAATTATTTGAAGATAAATATAATATCAGTTATTATTTCTGTAGTTTTTCATGTTGTTCTTATAACTTAGTCTACTAATACTAGGAGCGTAATAAGTACTAAATTTATTAAATGTTCTACTGATTCTTGTGATAGGCTCATTATTAGCATAATTCGTCCTATGCCTATCCACTAGTAGAAAGTTGATGTTCCGTAAATTGCGGCAGTTTGTATTTATTATAATTTTCTGTTTGAGCTGGCAACAATCAATTTTATTATTGATTAAATCAAAAGCGAAAACTGCATCCGCCATGTTTCTACGATATTCCAGTGAGTGTAGATTTAATAATTTTAACCTGTTTTCATAAGCTGGTAGATCATATGAGGTAGAATTTCTATTCCAATTCAGACTTCTCAAAGCAAATAACAAAAATTGTTTCTGAATTGACTCAATAATTTTGATATCCTTGACCATGTGTGGATTCCAAATAACGCTGCCATATTCTAGAATTGGACGAATTAAGGAACAATATAATGTTTTAGTTATATAAGGATCATCAAATTCCTTAGATCTTCTTTTAATGAAACCCCACATTTTACGACCTGTTGACTGCGTTTTAGCAATATGTAAGCTGAAATTAAGTTTTTTGTCCAACAGAATCCCTAGATCATTGATTTCAGTACAAACTTCCAGTTGACAATTGTTAATATGATAGTTGCTATCTATCGGAGCTCGATTTCTATAAAATTTCATAACTTTACATTTATCTATATTCAGTATTAGATTATTTTTTATGCACCAACTGTATAAATTATTAAGATTAGCTTGTAGCACTTCGCAATCTGCACTATTATTTATACGAATATATAACTTCAGATCGTCAGCATATAAGCTATACTTACAATTTTCAAACTCAGAAGGTAAGTCATTAATAAATATGATAAATAATAACGGGCCTAGGTGACTGCCCTGTGGAACGCCAGATGTAACTTTAATTTTCCTTGAGAAAACGTTATTAATTTTAACCATCTGATAACGATTCGCCAAATACGATTTGATCCAATTTAGAATATTATTATTTATACCTATATTTTGTAATTTATAGACTAGCAAAGAATGATCCACTTTATCGAAAGCTTTACTGAAATCGGTATATATTGAGTGAAACTGATTATTTTGTTCCATACCATTCAACAGAAAACTAGTATAATCGGTTAAATTAGTTACCGTTGATCTACCTTTTATGAAACCGTGCTGATTTTGGTCTAAAATGCATTTGACTTCCTCGTACATTTTAGAAGTGACAAGTTTTTCAAACAATTTCGGTATTACAGATAGACCAGCTGTACCTCTGTAGTTTTTAATATTTGATTTGTCGCCCGATTTAAAAATTGCAGTGATGAAAGAGCCTTTCCACACATCTGGGAATCTACCACTTCTTAATGAGATATTAAAAATAGTTTGAAGTGGAAGTGCCAAGCCGGTATACGTGTTTTTAAAGAAAACTGGAGGTATTAAGTCAGGACCCGGACCTTTATTTATATCAAGTGTTTTTAGTGCACCTGCAACTTCTTCGACTGTAAGCGTATAATTATTAAAATTACTTTGAATCGTATTAGTAAAATTAAAATCCTTTTCATCATATAAAATTTCGTTATTATATACAGATTCGAAAAAGTCGGCAAACTTATTAGTTATATCGCTTAGATCTGATGCTCTGTTTTCATTATAATGCATAATACTGGGATAACCTTTAACATTTCTTTTGTAATCAATAAAAGAGTAAAAATGTTTTGGGTCAGATTTGATTTTCATGCCAGTTATTTCAATATAATCAATATATGCATTTACATCAATATTAGTAAATTCATTACTTAAACTAATAAATTTGTTGTAATCGATTTCATTTCCAGACTTACTCCATTTTTTATAAGCTCTGTTTTTCTTGTTTTTGGCATTTCTACAGTCTTTATTCCACCATGGCGGCTGGACTGATCTTCTCATTAACATTTTAGGAACACAATTTTCAATAATTTCTGTTAGTATATGATTAAATTCACAAACAGCTTCGTCAATATTAACATTGTCAGTTGGCCATACAGAATTAGTTATTAATTCGTTAATTTTTCCATAGTCTGCTTTTTTGAAGTTATATACTAATTCAGATTTAGTAATATTATCAGGCAATTTCTTGTTCACAGCTATGTTATACTTGACAGAAATACTGGAGTGAAATATACTACTTTTTCCATGAAGTATCGGCTCAACCTTTTGAAGACAGTAATTGTCAGTAGTTGTTGTGTAGACTAAATCTAGTACATTATTATATGAGTTGCTTATATTACAAGTTTGGTGTAAGCCCATATCAGCAAAAAAGTTAACTACATTAAGATGTACTTCGTTTCTAATGTTAATTGGTGTTAAAATGCTATCATTATTATCATCTTTGCACCATTTAATGTTAGGTAGATTAAAATCGCCGAAAATAAATAAATCATCATTGTCATTCATTAAATTTAAAACCTTTTCAACTGCAGCTAGATTATTTTCGTACATATAAATTTCACAAGTAGGTTTTATATATATGCATCCAATATAAATAGATTTGCTGTTTAATAATAATTTAATCCACACTTGTTGTGTTTCATCAGGAAATTTTAATTCGTGTTCTAGTATCACAGGCATTGTTGATATTGAATTGTGAACAGCAATAAGTACTCCACCACCTGGTCTATTTTCTCTATCCATTCTTACAACTTGCCAAAGGTTACCAAAGATTTCAGAATTAAGGTGTTGAGATTTTAACCATGTTTCTGTTAGAACAATGATGTTATATTCAGTTGATTGCACAACTCTGTGGAAATTGTTTAAGTCCTTCTTAAATCCTCCCATATTAAAATAATAAATATTAAGATTTAAGTTATTTTCGGAATTCAAGTCAGAGTTATTACAATCTATACTAGTGACAGGTAACTCATTATTAGCCTGTGATATTTGAAGATTGGTGTTCGGTGAATTAGGAGCACGGCCGAAAATACCTAGACTGGGCTTCTCTTTGTCTCTGTAGGTATTCAATTCTTTTCGAAGCGATATGGCTGCGATAAGACTCTAAATCATCTGATACCATTTCGGATGAATAACCAAAACTTTCATGATGTCTATCAAAAAGAATTCTTAGTTCAGCTGGATTTGATGGAAGACCTGCTTGCTGAATTAACATCATGATATTTATCTTAGTTTTCCCATCGATACATACAGACTTAACCTGATCATGGAGATATGCTAAGAATAATCGCACATTTTCGAATATTTTACTATCTTGAAATCTTGAAAGTGAATAACTGCCATCACCATTTTCGACAGAATTTTTAGTTAACCTTACAATTGGTGGAATTAAAGGATTAACGAAGTTCGGCGATGGATGTGTTCTGTCCACATGAATAGAGGAAACAATTGTTGAAGGTCTGCCCAGTGGAAATTGTGGTATGTCCTTCACACTGGTAAGAGGATTTAGTGTTGGTCCTCGAACGAAGTTCGTCAGGTATTTAAATTTTTTAGAAAATGTTTTTCTTATATTATTATTTTTAGATGATGTCTTTATTATAAAATTATTATTTTTACTAGCATTATTATTATCAATATTATTATCATTATTATTATTATTGTTATTAATAATATTATTATCATTATTATTATTACTGTTATTATTATTATTATTACTATTATTATTATTATTACTCTTATTTTTATTACTATTACTAATAGTACTATTATTACTATTAAATTTATTTTTATTTTTAGGTATATTATTTAGATTAATATTATTATTATTAATCTTATTTTTATTATTTTTTGTTTTCGCCTTTTTTGTTACCCCACCACCTTTATTATTATTATTATTATAAACATACCTAGCGTCATTATTTAAACCATTTATAAGCGCACTGCGGTATGATACTGGTGAAGAAACAGTGCGATAAAATTGCGGTAGTAAAGAGGAAGAATACTGTTGTGATATAAGTGATGCAGGTTGTTGTGATTGTGGCTGCTGCAATATAAATTCACTATTCACAATTCTTCTTTCTGAGTTTTTTGCCGATTTTTTAACCATTTCAATTTTTTGTTATTACTGTTTTTATTAATTTTTCTATGTATAATTTTTTTATTTTTATCTGTGATTGTTTTCCAGTTTGTAGCAGTAGCAATGATACTTTGCCAAATTTTATCATTTTCCAATAAAATTACAATAGTGTGAATTGGCACATCAACCTTAAAACTGGAAAATTTAATTTTAGAAATTTGAATGTAACGTGGTGCCTATTTTGTTTTTTTAATTAATATTAAGTTTTTGATTATAACTTTAAGCTTTGTATTATGTTAAATTTTATTAAAAACTCTAATAAAAAAAAAAAAAAATATTTATTAATATAAAAAAAAGTAAAAAAAATAGTTTTCATTATTTCCGCTAGGGTCCGCTCCAAAAATGTTCAACGTAACAGAGCATATACATGTTACTAGAGACGAGCCCCAGACATGTCTACATAGACGGCGTGTGACACTTATATGGCGATGTTGTCATACTGTTACGGTCTTGTTATAGTAACGTGTTATTGTGTCGTATCTGGCGTGTCTTCGTATACTTGGTTGCTGGGTACCTAGTCTCTGAGCGTAGGTAAAGTGATTTCCAGGCTCCAAGCGGAAAAATTAGCACTCAAATTCAGAGATTGAATTTTGAAAACCGATCGTTGTACGAGTATATAAATTTATATGGAGATATTAAAAAAAAAACCATAAGCAATTATTTACATAAATATTTGTTTTAAGTTTTGGTAGAGTGGTAAAAATAAACGGGATGGCTTCCAAAAACATGTAAGTATATTAAATAAATTCAAGTTTAGTGTGACACAGCCAAATTTCTTCTAAAAATCTTAATTAAAAATGTAAAGAAATAGTACATAAGATTAACAATCCAATTAGATTTTTAATTTTATGAACTACATATATGTTCTTAGTTTTGATTTTTAGGAGCTAATTGTTTTAGTTTAGTTAATTAGTTAATGTATTACAAATAGAGCCAGGCAATAATACTAATTTAAATATATAATTATATAGTATATAATTTTTTTTTTTAAGTACTTGAAGAAATGTACATGTTTATTTAGTGTTTGTTACACATATTTTTTTTGTATACATATTGCCATTTATTTATATATCCCTGAAGTACAATGAAGAAAAACAAGACTTATGTACCGACCATAGCAGAAATTTCCTTACGTCGAAAAAACTCCTTTCCTTTTTTGACATGTATGTTTTGTATGCAGTTTTTTGCGTTGTATGGTGTCTAAAAAAAGAAATGTATACCTGTGGCCCTATTCCGGTAATTCCCAGGGAATCAGGAATTGGGAATTAGGAATTAGAAATCTCCTCGAAATATTTTTCCTGATTTTTTGTTCCTATTTCCCAAAAGTTTATTCCGGCAGGCAAGGAATTAATTCCTGTCAAATACATATTATGTGCGTTTACACCATATTAAATTAAGAAAATTCAGTTTTCAAAATTAACTAAAAAAGTAAAATTTAAAACATCTTAGTCACAAAACTTCATTAAATATTTATTCCAAAGTACATTGTTAATTTTTGTGGGAAAAATTGAAGTATTTTTCACCTAAAATGTAGTTTCAAAAATGTTTAATCTTTACTTCACTTTGTATAGTGTAAAACGTACTTAAGCAAATGTTGATGTTTATATTTTGTCAATTTGTTGTCAAAGTTGTTTATAAATTAAAGTGTTGGTTATTATTATATACATTGTTATAGAATAGAATGAAATAAAGGTGAGAATTTTAATCAATATTAAATATATATGCTTGTAGAGGAAGAGTTTATATTTAATATTTCAGATGGCGCGAAGATTACTCCAGTTTTTTGATGACATTTTAACATTTTTTAAAAACATTATATTTCGTTAAATATTTTACAATTATTAAAAAAAAAAGTTGTAATAATAATATTTAATAATTGTAGAATATTGAAAAAAATATTTTACGAAATATAATTGTATTTAAATATAGAAAAATCTTTATTCCTTTTAATGCAATTATTTACCTTTTCAAAATAGCTATGGAGTTTTTGAAAGTTAAACTGCGCGAATTGGGAATTAAAGTTTCCCAGGAAACATTTTTTCCCGGTCGCCGGAATACACTTTGGGAAAAAATAATTCCAAACTGCGCGAATATGTCAAAAACTCCCAATTCCTAATTCCCTGGGAATTACCGGAATAGGGTACCTGATTTCTTTTTTCTGTATGTAGTAAGTGAGCTTTGACAATTCAGACATTTTACAATTTAAATTGTAAAACTAAATAAATAAATAAAGATTAATAAAAATGGAATCGGACACAAATAGTTTTGTAATAGCCTCTTATGACAGGTATATAATAGACATTTATTATGATATTTGTGCAAACAAAGTGAAATTATTTTTAAAAATGACGTTGTCAGAAAAATCCACGATGTTTGCGGCATCTGTTGTGATCTCAAAAAAGACATGCGACTTCTCATTATAGATGGCGCTTATCAAAATATGTATAAAAAGGAAATATCCAAAACTTATAAAACTTATTTAAAAAAATTTAAAATACGTAAGCTTAAATTGGAAATACCACATGATATAATAGTTCTTATATCATCTATGTAGGAAAGATTTGAATATGAAATTTTTCTGATAATATTTATATTTTTAATCTAGATATCCATCTTTCCACGTGAACTCGAGCTGCAGCTATTAAGTGGTCATTGTGAGCATCACGTTTTTCTCTTCCAATAGTCATTATTTGTGGATGAATCATTTCTATTCCGGCTTTCGAAAGTTTATCACCAATCATGAACCTGTTGCAGAAATTGATGTAAAATGTAATTGTTAATTCAATTATAAACATTCAAATAAAAAATTAACATACCTTTTGTCCACCATTACTGCATTACTTTCTTGTAATTTTTCTAATAAATTAGTTAAATTAAAAACTGCTTTGTCAGAAGTTCTTCCAGCAACCGCAGGACTTATGAAATTTACAAGTCCTGAAGGAGAAACTCCAATAAAAAGTTTCACTGTATGAGTTCCCTTGTAATGAGAGTATGTGCAGGTTGTACAAGTTTGTGGCACTCCGCAGTACTGTGTTTTTATTTTTTAAATTTTGGAACTCCTAAATTTGGATATAAAAATATTTTGATTATAATATATATTGTTTTTCAGTATAAGTTTACCACTTACCAAGTATTTAGACCAGTATATATTTAATTTGATATTTTATTTTATCGAAATTATTAAAAAATGCTAATATTTGGCGCAAATAATATTATTAATTTATTTATTAAATATCTCTGTCAATTTTTCAATAAAAAATTAAAGAATTTGGCATATTCAATCTAGTTATTTGGTTTTCACAAAATTCCGCTAGGAGTCATGTTACCTACTTAGAGCATAGAATGCTCTAGGTTACCTAGTATATATACCGTAGGATTATTCTTAACAAAATCTATTATTTTTTCTTCAATATTTTTTTTTTTTTTTTTTAGAAATCCAAATCACTAATAAAGTAACTAATGTCAAAAAAAAAATTATTCTTCACAGTTGTCTGATGCATTTTTTTAATTTTTCTTGTGGCAGCATTGCCGGCGCGCAGCAAAATTTAGAAATAGAGCTATCTTGCTATCTGCACTGCGTTGCAGCCATGTAATTAGTTATTAGTTACATAGAAAACCCATTTGTTCTAAATAATATTTGCAGCAAAGGATGCCTCAACGCACCTAAAAAACGCACATGTATTTGGGCCATAAGTAAAAGTATATTCTATATTCGATACTTGTTTGACAAGCACCAGTTAT
This sequence comes from Rhamphomyia laevipes, assembly GCA_963920725.1. NCBI lineage: Eukaryota > Metazoa > Arthropoda > Insecta > Diptera > Empididae > Rhamphomyia > Rhamphomyia laevipes. The sequence continues at coordinate 29,096,014 of OY987256.1, read as the reverse complement.
ACTCGAAAGCAGATTGTATTTTAATAGAATCGTTTTTCATAAATTTGTGGTAGAGTAAAAATGTGTATAATATAAAAGGCTGCTCTATAGTAAACATTTATATAATATAAAAATATTAATGTAAGCAATATAAATTAAAATCGTATTGATATTTTTAACGTAATTACACCTGTTAATAGCAAATACTAAATTAATCCATTTTTTTATTTTGCCGTAGAATGCATAAAAAGTTTATTTTCTGAAATTATGGGAAATTTTCTATTATATTTTGAAATTAAAATTTATATGAAAGTTATATAGTTTTTGAAAGCTGTATATAAATCGTCTATTAATTTCCTAATATAAAATTGTTAAATTCACTAAACCACAGGATAGATAAATTGTATGTTTCCTGAATAATACACCTTGATTTGGGCTTACAAATATACAGTAACGAAATCACAACATGTTAATAAACTAATTTAGAAAATATTTTTTATCCTGCTTACAGGAGGATTCTTCAAAAAATAATTCCAAAGGACGTCGTTAATATGAGTATTAAACCTATTAAACATACTCGACATGTATTTAAAAAATATTTAGTATGCCAGAGAATGTAGAATGATAAAATTTATCAAACAAATAATTTTCACACGGTTGGTTGGTTAAGTTGGCGATTATCAGACAGCCAGTTAAAATTTCAGTTACCGCATTTTCATGATACAATGCTACTCACACTCGTTCGATAGTAAATCTTAAAGTTATAATAAGAAAGGGATTTGTTATTGCTGATATTACTACATATACAAAAATTGATATTTGTGCAAATTCAAACTCCAAAATTTTCAATAACTATTTTTTGATTTTTGAATAGAAAAGAAATCGATACGTCGAAACAAAAGGTTTGTAACTACATTTTGCAAAAAATGCATTTTACTGTTGTCTTCATATAAAAACTGAAGTAAAGAACCTAATTTGAATGGGGATAATTTTAAATAATAGATAAAATTTGCTGATTTTATAAATTTAAAAAAAAATATTGATATATTTTTTTAAATATATACACAATTTGTGTTTTTCACTTTTAATTCGGAGTAAATTCTTTATAGTTTAGTTGTAACTCAAGTTACAGACGGAATAGTAACAAAATCCCGAATTAGAATATCTCGGAACGATATTATCATGAACATTTTAAAATGCCGTTTTTCAAAATCCCGAATTTTCAAATCCCATATTTCAAAAATCCCGAACAAAATCCCGATTTATTTTAAGCCACTCTTAACATTATCCAGAACCAACGACGGGGACGTGGTGGTATTGTTTTTTTTTTATTAATTTTTTTAATAGCTAGTTAACGGTATATGTTAATACTATTTCAGTTCTCCCGTGTTGGAATTCAAATAGCAATTAGTAAAATAAAAATGAAAATTATATGTATAACAAATTAAATTGGAGAAACATATTAGATTAGTAGCAATTGCTTTCAAAAATTCATTTTTGTCCGCATTATTTTTGTTTTTCAACACTTGTTTCAAATTTTTGTTTTTAAAGTATTTCTTTTATTAATTGGTAATGATTTTACTTTTTCTACTGTGGTTTTAGCAACTATCAATCCTTTCAAATAGTAACAAATTCGAAAAAATTTCTTTTGATATTCACGAATAACTAACTCATGAAACAGTTTCATGAGTATGAGTGGTAGCAAAACGGTGCATATGCACTAATTTCAGTCGCCGGGCATGCTGCCGGGGACTCGCCACTTAAACCAACCAACCAGGTAAAAATTAAAAAAAAATCAGTTTTATTCATTTTAAAATTTTTATAAAATATTTCCATCCTCACTGGAATCGTAGAACCTGTGACGAGAGATTGTAATAAAATGGATGGTATAATTATTATTATACTCTTAGCATTTCGATAAGCCTTCCCTGAAAATATTTTTTAATTATAGATAATTTTTATTAAATGTGGTGCATTATTACCAGAATTGCACAATTTTTAATTTTTATTGCGGAATCCACCCGTTTTGAAAAGGAAGTCTCTTTCGGCCCGCATTTTTTTTAAAGTAGATATCCGGCTTTTAGGTGTTAATGGACTGAACTCTGGACTAACTTCTATATCTGCTTCATTATTAACAGAAGTTTCTGATGTACTACTTTTAAGTAACTCATCAATAATAGTATTATGAATATCATCATCTCAATAATACACCTTATTTCTTTCGGGATACTAATCCGTGTCCTCATCGATTGCAAACGGATCTTCTACAGAATTTATACGTTATTTAATTTTACCGTTATTCATTAAAATTAGTTTGCTATAATATTTACCTGTATCTAAGTAATCAGTTATATCATTATTAATCTTTTCCTTATTTGTATTTTCTATATCATCTTCTATTTCATTAATTTCGACAATACGTACTGTTATAATAATAAGAGTTTTATTAATTTGTATCACATAATAACCAATTTCTAAATATTTACCTTTATTTATTCCGCTTGTTCCGGTAGTGTTTTCAATTGTTATGGGAGAAATTTAATTGTTATTTCTGGTTCTGGTTGATTGTTTATATTTCCTACTACTCATTTTTTAATTACATACATTCCAATATCAGAAAAATATATTTGTGGAAGAAAATAAAATAAATAAATACCTGTTTTATCCAAGGCTAGTGCCAGCATCTTTTTTGCTCGTGACATTTTATAAAAATACATCAAATGTATCATTTAATATCATCAAATATATCATTTGATGATATTAAGTGTTGCCAAGGTGCAAATTTATTATCTCAAAATTGGATTTTTGTTTTTTTTTTAGTAAAATCAAAATTAACCGCCGTAAAATGGCGGTTAATTTAAAATTAAAAAAAAAATATTTTATTGCGTAACTTTTTTAAGAATTTTGAATTTAATAAAAAAAAATTCAACTTTGAGATATACTATAGCTGCACCTTGGCAACACTTAATATGATCAAATGATACATCAAAATAAAGCTACGACAATTACCTGTCGAATAAATTAAGAATCTTGATTAAATAGTTTGCGAAATTTTGCCTGTAGAACGATTTTTTTCCTTCTTCGTCATGCCTCCCGAAATTAACGCATACGTAACGCGGGCACCCTGTATAGATTTTTTTTTTCAAATTTTTATACATACATATGTAATTTTTTTTTAATAAATAACTTCATAGTTATTTAATTAACATATTTAAATACAAGCCAACCATTTGAATTATTTATTGTCAAGTTGAATTTTTTTTTAATAATATCATCTCAGAAAGTTTTAATGTTTATAGTGGTGTTCCTCAAGGAACCCACTGTTATTTATATTTTTTGTAAATGATCTATCAAGTGTGATTAAAAACTCAAATATTTTAATCTATGCGGATGATGTAAAGATTTTCAAACCTATCAAATCGATTTCGGATTGTATTGATTTACAATCAGATTTAGATAACTTATATTACTGGTGTAAAATTAATCACCTAATTTTAAACATTGATAAATGCTTTGTAATGACTTTTACACGTAAGTTACTGTTTGAAAAATTTACTAATAAAATAAATGATGCAATTTTAAAAAGGACAAGTTCTTCAAATGACTTAGGCGTATGTCTTGATACAAAACTGACTTTTGTAGAACATATTAATATTATATCGAAAAAAGCTAATTCTTTGTTGGGATTTGTAAAACGTCAGTCTCGTGAATTGTGTGATCCATATGTAATTAAACTTCTTTTTATATCTTTCGTCCGTCCTATATTAGAATATGCATGTCAAGTCTGGAGTCCATATTATGAAGTTCATAAAAATCGCATAGAAGGTGTGTAAAAGAGATTCCTTCGTTTTGATCTTAGAAATCTAAATTGAAGCGATCATTTCAATCTTCCACCTTATATTGAAAGACTACGCCTCATAGATTTGCCATCATTAGAGAAAAGACGCGATTATTTGTCTTTTAGTTTTTGGCATAAATTGCTAGTCGGAGAGATAGATTCATGTATCTTACTGTCTAAGGTTAAATTCAGAATTCCGTCACGTTCTGTACGTGTTTTTCAACCACTAATGATTAAAAATCATTTGTCAAATTATGGTGCTTTTTGTTCTTTGTCGCGTATGTTTAAAATTTATAATGATAAATACTTAATTTTAAATTCTTATAGTTTAAAGATAGTTTTTATTACTAAAATGTTTAAAGATAGTTTTTATTACTCAATTTGATGTATGATGTATTATATATATATATATATATATATATATATATATATATATATATATATATATATATATATATATTTATAACTAGAATTTAGTTGATCCAATAAATAATAACATTAAAACCCGAATAAATGCTAAATTGAAACAATCTCCGGGATTCCCAATTGTTAATAAAAAAAACGTGTAAATACAAAATGGTGGATATTGATTCCCTTATTCGATTATTTAAAAAAAAAAAAATTATTGTCAGGATGTGCTAGGTAATTAGTTTTCCTAACCCATGCAGACATGACGATGCCATGATGACTCGTTTATATTCCAATTTTTTCTCATTACAGATTTTTAGCATAATTTTTTTTAATTTGATCTATAAATTTTTTTACGAATTTGGCATCAATTACACTATTCGCTCCCAGATTTTTTCTTATCGAACATCCTTTTTTTCATTAATTCTGTAAAGCTGCTTTTTATTTGTTAAATTTAAGAAAAAACTATTATATTATGAACATATCACATTTCAATTATTTTCATTAAAATTGTCACTCTTATATTTCAGATTCCAATTTTTTTGGCTTATATGTAAAATGACAATAATTCTGTTTATGGTTGATACTTCAGCATCTATGTGCCAAAAGGCCTACGTAAATGGGGTACAAAAGAGTTATTTAGATGTTGCAAAAGGAGCTATTGAAACATTTTTAAAATACAGACAAAGGTCACAAGATTGTTTAGGTGATCGTTATATGTTACTTACGTTTGAGGACCCCCCTTCAAATGTTAAAGCAGGTTGGAAAGAAAACCATGCTACATTTATGAATGAATTAAAAAATTTGCAGTGCCATGGTTTAACATCTATGAGTGAAGCATTAAAAAATGCTTTGGATTTGCTAAATCTAAATCGAATGCAATCAGGTATTGACACATATGGACAAGGACGTTGCCCTTTCTATTTAGAATCTTCAGTAATTATAGTCATAACAGATGGTGGAAAATATTCTTTCCGTAATGGAGTCCAACAAGAAATAATATTGCCCTTAAATGCTCAGATTCCTGGAACGAAATTCACAAAAGAACCTTTTCGTTGGGATCAACGACTATTTTCCTTAGTTCTACGTATGTCTGGAAATAAAATGGATGAAAGGATTGAGGGAAAAGTGCCACACGATGATTCTCATATTGAAAGAATGTGTGAAGTTACTGGAGGTCGTTCATATAGAATAAAATCACAATATGTTTTAAATCAGTGTATTGAAAGTTTGGTTCAGAAAGTACAACCTGGTGTCGTACTGCACTTTGAACAGCTAATATCAAAAGATTTAAAAGACGGAGAAGTTCAAGATATAGCATTTCAAACAATGAAAAAAATGATTTATGTGCAAAAACATCCTACTCAAAAAACGTTTCCTGTTGGATACTGGCCCTTACCTGAATCTTATTGGCCAGATCCTAAAGCAATATCACTTCCCGCGCGTGATGCTCATCCGAAGATACGTGTTATAACGCCAGGGGTTGAGGAACCTCAAATTGTCCGCAATTTTCCAGTCGATAAATATGAAGTTGAAGCAAGCCATCTTACAATGCAAATTTTATCAAAAAGAGAAGCTAATAAATGTTGGCCAGTAGTTATTGCAAATGGATTACATAGCTTTGAAGCTCCATTTGGTTATCTCAAGGTAAATCAAACATTTACTCAAGTATATTTATTTGTTTTAGCGTACAACTATTCAGTACTACTACCATTATTACATGATTTGATTCATAAATTTGTGTTGAATCCTCCGAACGATTGGATGTATAAGTTTAATTCTTACGTTCGTTCTATTCCGCAGTACTATTGTCCATTTCTACGAAGAGCACTAGTACCTATAAACGTTCCATATCCTCTATTACAATTTATGTTGCCTGAAAATATGGACAATTTCCTTAGCCCAAATGTAGCAAATTATCTTAAACAAATTAAAAATACTGCGAAACAAGATCAAGAAAGCCTATGCCTTCGTGTTTATAAACAATTAAAACAAGTTAAACCTCCTTATCATCAAGTTGAAACCGCGAAATTAAATTGTGGACAGCTTTTTAGAAGAGATCTTATCCGAAATCCGATGTTAAAAGAAACTTTTTCTAAATTACATAATGAAATAACTATTTTTGATAATTACACAATTATTGTGCCTTCCCTTATTAGACAGTCCTCAGCGAAACATTATCGCAATCCTTTTGATATTCCCCGGAGGGATTTGATTGGGGAAATCGATCGGATGCGAGACAATTTCTTGCGAGCTACTTTTACAGGTTTAAATGTAGTAACGAAAGATGCTGGACACTGTTTACCAATAGCAGAAATGGGAAATTATCAAGAATATCTAAAAAATAAAGAATGTCCATTACGTGAAATTGAACCCACCAACGTTAGGCAACATATGTTTGGTAATCCCTACAAGAAGGATAAACACATGGTTATGGTAGATGAAGCTGACTTGGGTGATGTTGCACCAACAAAACCTAATGCATCAAATACACCAAAAAAAAATGAGTCGACTAGTCGTCTACGCAAACGTAAAGCAGGACCAATTAGAAGGGATTATGTTTTTCGTCGTACAATAACGAATTCGCAGTCACCGCATTCCTTATTTACATCATCGCTATCTTCAGATATTGAAGATGATAATAAATCTGATTTGTCATCAGTTAACTCAGATGAGGAAGATTCTGATCGTTTAATTGCTTCATTTGACTTTAATGAACCAGACGATTTTCCAATTACTGGTCATATTACAAACTTTTTAAATAGTGATTTGGACGAAACGGAAGAAACTCAAGAATTACAAAGAATTCCACAATCACAAATAATACCGATTCACAATAACATTGTTTCTCACTGTAATTCGGTACATCCCGCCAATAGTATAGTTTTCTCGCCTTCAATTAAAACTGAAGAAGTTAATTCTTTAAATACCGTAAATTCTTCTTTAATTACATCAGGAAATACGTACACACAGTCATTTAATTTACATAATGATACCAGTGATGCGCAAGAAATTTCAAAAATATTACAGCAATGCCATATTGAATCGTATGAATTAAGATATGATAATATTCAAGATACTGAAAACAGTAATCATAATAAGGAACAAACTATTTTAAGAAATGACATCAAAGAGGAATTAACTGAAGATGAGGTAGATAATATAATAAAACATAATTTAGAAACCAGGTCAATTATTTTTAAGGATATTCGTCGTCCAGGAAGAGATTATACTGGTTTATTTTATCACCTTACTTTGATTAAAGGAAATTTTGATACAAAATTAAATTTTATTCAAATGTGCATAAGCGAATCACTACGATTTAGACGGAAAAAAATGGCTAGCAGCATTCAGGAATGGTGGGAAAAACAAATAGGAACTTCATTGACTACAGCCAACACTTTCTGATTTTTTGCATATAATATTTTTTAAAACATCGGTTGTAATGCTGGTTATCATAATATTACGAATTACTAAAAATACAGCGTCAAATATAGCATAAATTTATAAATTGCTTTTATTACAGTTATTATTATTTCAAAACACTTTAAATAATTCTAAATTTTCATTAAGTTTTAAGTTTTTCTAAAGTAAGAAATTAAAAAAAAAAATATTTATATTAATTTGTTATTAATTGATTGAATTATCAGCAAAAATTTATGAAGTATTTATGTTCAATGGAATTTATGAAGTAATTAATGCATATTATTATTAATTGTAAGAAAAAGCACTGACAATATAATATACCACATCATAAAACATAAATGATGGTACAATTGCACAAGAATATTTTTTCCATGTGTGTCTTTTAATATATACATAAATATCTTTATTTTTCATTAAAGCTATGAGCATTCACATATTACAATTGTTATCCGAATTGAATTAAATTTGATCTAATTACGGTGTTCCTATAATTTGAGTTCGGTAAGGTCGATATCAAAATATCCTAATTATATTTAAATGCATTGGTGTATTAGAGATACGATAATATGTATAAGTTCATGAAATAATACATATCTGGAATTTTTTCCAGTTTTTATAAAACACTGTTTAACAAATTCCAAGTTTTCGGCTGGTTAGCAGGCATTTTTTTTGTAACATTCCAATGCTTCTTACCTTACGTTCTCACAACCTTCAAGTATATGGGTTTATTATAGTAGTGTATTTGTTTATAGTTACTTTGTTACTTATAGTTTATAGTATGTACTATTATTTCGTTGAATTTTTGAATTTCGCCTCTTGCCTTTAGTGGCAAAGTCGCAAAGTTTCTCACCAAATTTTCTTGACTAAATAAATTGGGTTATCTCCTTAATAACATGTGTAACTAATTTTTCAAATTTGTGCTAGGATAATTTTAATTGTATTGTGGCATTTAAATACCATATATTCGTGGCGTCATTTGTAAAATTATTTGATCACTCACATATAAAAAAATGTATGGATGTATTTCATCCGACGACCTAGGACCTCCAGCACAAATCTTCTCGGCTATGCTTATGCAGCCTAGCACGTATATTACCCCACTAGCTCACTTTAGGGTTCTGGTTACATTTATCTTCATTCCATGTCTTTCTTTCAACATCTGTGATGATCCTTGATCACCGGACCATGATTTGTTAATCCAAAACCTTCTATAATAGTGTTAGTTCCTACAAGCTGTGCAACATAATTTAGAGAATTTTTGTGGTAGTCCGACAGTTTAATTAAAATGGCCAGTCGATACAATTAATATTTTTGACGTGTGAAATAAATATTAAAATTAGCAAGGTAATATCGCGGAAAACTTAAATAAAAAATAAATGTAATTAAAGTGAGTGCAAATAAGTGCAATATATAATAATATTAATATTTTGTAGTTTTAATGTGAATTTATTGTAAACAAAAAGCACAACATCAGCGTTATTTTTGTTTACAAACATTAGAAAAAAAAATTAGTCCAATAAATAGTTTTATTTTATAATTAAATTTTTTATTCGTGCAATAAAGACAATGCGTGGTCATTGCGTAGTGCCACCTGCAAATCCAATTACTTTTCAACTTCTGAAACTGTTTCAACATTTACTTCCCAAAAAATGTTGAAATAAGGCAAAAATGGATTAATGCTATACACAGAGCAGATTGGCAGCCAACTGGTTGCTCATCTGTTTGTAGAGACCTTACGTGATTCAGTGGGTAAATTATGCTGCGCGCCGGCAATGCTGCCACAAGAAAAATTAAAAAAATGCATCAGACAAGACAACTGTGAAAAAAATATATATTTATTTATCGGTTATTTCGTTAGTGATTTTAATTTGTAACAACAACAAAACAAAATTTAAAATGGAATAGAAAATAATGGAGTTTGTGAAGAATAATCCGATGATATATAATAAAACTGATAAATATTATAAAAATGTGTATCTTATATCTTGTTCACGTGGTGCGGACTGGAGTGGACTGGATTTGTAAATCCGGTCGTAGTATGAGTGTTCACCTGGGTGTGGATCGTAGTAAATCTACCATAACGCATCTAGTGAAGACATGCTGAACTATATTTTGACATATCCTTTTTTTCTGAAATTGTTTAAATTAATTAAAAAATCGTTTTTGTGAAGTATTTATAAAAATAAATCGTTTTTGTGAAGTATTTTTAATTAAAAAATCGTTATTGTACTGTTCGTTTGCAATTTCAATTTGAAAAAATAAAACAAATGTCAAAATCCACTCTACTCCACTACGCTATTGTTCACGTGGTACGGATTTGCAAATCCACTACACATCACTCCTCACATTTTGAGCGGAGTTGTTAATCCACTCCATCCTACATTTTTCAGTGTTCACATGGTGGATTTACAAATCCAGTCCACTCCACTCCGCACCACGTGAACAAGATATTAGAGATAAAAAATTTAATGAATTAGGACAGCAATTGAAAATACATATAAATAAAATATTTTTTAGTTGAAAAAGTAAAACAACGATGGAGAAGTGTAAGTGTAAGAGATAAATTTTATAGAGAAACAAAAAAGTTAAAAAAGCTTCTGTAAGTGGAAACACATCTCCGAAATGTTGGTGAAAAATCCATGCAGTTCCCTTTGATTTTCACTAAAAATTTCTCTAGTCCATTCTCTGGGCTTTCTTTTCTTCTAGTTATTTTCATAATCTTTATAATAAAATAAAATAATATTACAATATGCAATATATGCACAGTATATTAAAATTAATAATTTAAAATAATCAAATCTAGCAATAATCATATTTAATATCTCTATTTCACAATTTCACTATTATGTTAGTTATATATATTTGTTTGATTTGTTTATATTAAATTGGCTAAAAAAATTCATTTGACAGAAACATGTGTTAAGCCTTCCCCAAACCGGCGCGAATTTTTCCGCAACCGCGGTGCGAATTTTTCCGCACAATTTATTTACATGGCGGCTTATGAGGATGCACACACTAACGCGAATTCCGCGCGAATTTGCAGCGAATTTTTCCGCGCGTTTTGTATAGGGATTTTTTCCGCAACAATTGTCAAAAAAAAACACTGCATGCAGCGTTTTACATGAATTTTCGCAACAATTGTCAAAAAAATTATTGAAAATTTGTCAAGCTAGTCATTCATATTGTCGTCGCTGTTGAATTAAGAACTAGTAAAAAAAAATATTTGTATTAATTAATTTTTTTTAAATTGGAAAAGTTTATAAATTTGATCTTCTTTATTACTTATAAATTGTACGTCTTTTAATAATTTTTTTTTTTCTTTAAAACTAAAACTTTTATGTTTACAAATATTTTTTTCATTTAATGACACTTTTTTTGAGGTTTAAGTCGCGTTTTTTTCCGCCTCAGTGTGGGCTATTAGGCGAATTTCCGCGCGAATTCCGCGCGGATTTTTCCGCTGAAAAAATTCGCGTCGGTTTGGGGAAGACTTTATGCTTGAAATACACGTGCGTTCGTGCGTTTTTTTTGGTGCTTTGAGGAATGCTTTAATGCTTGAAACACACGTGCGTTTTTTTGCCGCGCGGCAACGCATGTGTTGACTGATAGTCAATTAGATGTGCATATTTCTGGCGCGTCCGGCGGTGCAGCGAATTATGACATTTTTAAATTTCTTGATTTAAAAAAGAATATTAGTGTTTATTGTATTTATAAAATTGTGATAATAATAAACACATAATATTAATATCAATAATAAACACAAAATCTGATGATACAATACAATTAAAAAAAATTATGTTGACAAATCAGCAAAAATCTATTGTCAAATTGTTTTTTTTTTATTTTCAAGTTGGTGAATTTAACTCCTGTGTTGTGGCAACATTGCCGCCGCACGGCAAAATTAGAATTATGCTCGAAACAGACGTGCGTTTTTTAGTGCGTTTTGCCGTGCGGCAAAATTAGAAACCATTGATTCTTATGTAACCGATTAGATGACAACGCACTACGTTAACGCATGCGGTGCGTTGCCGTATGATATCTCTAATTCTAATTTTGCCGTGCGGCGGCAATGTTGCCACAACACAGGAGTTAAATTCACCAACTTGAAAATAAAAAAAAACAATTTGACAATAGATTTTTGCTGTTATGTCAACATATTTTTTTTTAATTGTATTGTATCATCATATTTTGTGTCTATTATTGATATTAATATTTTGTGTTTATTATTATCACAATTTTATAAATACAATAAACACTAATATTTTGTTTTATTTCACAACAAATTTAAAAATGTCATAATTCGCTGCATCGCCGGACGCGCAAGAAATATGCACATCTAATTGACTATCAGTCAACGCATGCGTTGCCGTGCGGCAAAAAAACGCACGTCTGTTTCAAGCATTAGAGATATCATGCGGCAACGCACCGCATGCGTTAACGCAGTGCGTTGTCATCTAATCGGTTACATAAGAATCTATGGTTTCTAATTTTGCCGCACGGTAAAAAGCACAAAAAAACGCACGTCTGTTTCGAGCATAAAGCATGCAGCAAAGTATACCAAGCACATGAACATATTTTTCGTACATGTTTCTGTAAAAGAAATTAAATTTTTTGTCTCACAAATATTTTTATGAATTTTATTCCTTTTTTTATATATATCATAGAATTATTCTTAACAAAATCTATTATTTTTTCTTCAAAATTTTTTTTTTTTTTTTAGAAATCCCAATTACTTAATAAAATAACTAATGTCAAAAAATATTTTATGATACGTTTTTTTAATTTTTATTGTAGCAGCATTGCCGGCGCGCAGCAAAATTTAGAAATAGAGCTATCTTGCTTGACGCTATATCAATAAAATCGTGTCGCCGTTTTTTTTGTGGGGGGAAAAGAGATGTTATTTATAGTTACGGCTTCAGAAACTGATGCTAGTGTATAAAAGCTCTTTTTATTTAAGAAAAGCTCATTTTATTTTAGTAAAGCTTTTTTTTATTAATTTAATAACCAAATGATAGATTTGAATAAATATTTTTATATTTTTGAAATGAGTTATGAAAATGAAATATATAACATATATTTCATAATAAAAACTATTTTATTGTTGTTTTGTAATAAATAATAATATTAAAATGGTATGTTGAATTGTTTCTATGTTGACAGAAACAATTTACTTCAAAAAATCATATAATTTTCGTTTCCATATCATTATGGAATCTAAAATATATATTTTTAAATAATTCCGTCTGAAATAATAAGTGCCACAAAAAAAGAAAATCCTGACTACGACACTATTACAAAAATTTTGCTAATTGAAAGCTGTTTTGAATTTCATACATAGCTCTTAACAGATTATTTTGACAGCAAATGTGCGGTATATTGACAACTAATCTGCGGTATATTGACAAGTAAAAGCTCAAAAAAACGGCGACAGAGTTCGTAGGGGCAAAATAGCATTATAGCGTCTCCTGTATATTTACTCTCAGAATTAGTTACATAGAAAACCCATTTGTTCTAAATAATATTTGCAGCAAAGGATGCCTCAACGCACCTAAATAACGTACATGTATTTGGGCCATTAAACACGTTCATCCCTGTAAACAAAAAGTATCGTTTATGTTCCGTAAAAGATGAAACTTCTTTATACAAAACATCGTTAACGTATCGTTTTGAAGGATCGTTTTTACATCGTTTGAGATTTACCAGTCGTGTGATAATGGAAATCGAAACGATGTTTTATGGATGTAGTAGTGTATGCCGTTTTTATTCCGTTTTGGTGAATTTTATATTAAAATTTAAATAACGAACAAACAGAAACAAAGAATCTTAAATAAAATATATTTTTTTTTAATTTGACAGCACAGTACACTGAAATTATAATTTTTTTTTCTATGCAGTTAGTGTACACTCATGAACAATGTTTACTTTCAAATAATATAGGGCATATAGTAAACATCATAAAACGAATTAAAAATATGAATGTGTTAGTGACATATCGTTTTCAAACATCATTTTTACATCGTTTAAGATCCGTTTAAAACGATATCGTTTTCATGTTTTCAGGGATGTGTTCGGTATGCTTTACTGCTCGCTTTCACGCATGTCTGAAAGCACTAAAAAACGCACATGTATTACAAGCATTAGAAACAAAATGGATAATAAAAAAAATATTAGTTTCTCTTCCATTTCCTGCAGCGCTAGTGTCGTTTTAGATTTTGAGGTTATGTGACAACATTTGCCATTTTGACAAATTTGTTAATTTGTTAAAATTAATAATAAAAATTATATTTTTGTACTTCTATTATATATAATTTTTATTTAAAATTCTAACTTTAATTTTGTAATTGCGATTTTTTGTCTATTCATTATAATATCACATCTAACATCAAATTAATATTATTTAATATATATATATATATATATATATATATATATATATATATATATATATATTCTATTTAGAGAAATGCAAAATAAAATAAGATATGTCTGCGGGATATGAGCCAAGTGAATACAGCTCGATGTGAGCCAAGTGAATACTTTTCGTAGTTATGTTACTATGTTAGGTGATTCGGGAGCAAAAGATGAAATTTAACTTAAGGCTGCACAAGAATTTAGTGAACATTTTGAAGTAATTGTACAAAAATCAGCTATCCACCATTCTTAGATCATTCTATGTAAATATTTAGATCATTAGATCATTCTATGAAAAGGTAATTATAATTTAAAAATATTTTTTACTAATTACATATTCTCTTTATGTTTTAGAACTTTCATAATCATTCAGGATGCTGTAGTAACCCATTCACCTCACGTCTTCAAAGGAATGTTAATCTTTATGGAATCATGTCCGAAAGAAGCAAGAAAAATTGTTACAAGAAAAATTAACAAAATAAAAAATTTAATATAAATTACTTTACTTTATTTATTTTTATTTATAATTTCAAAAAAAAAAAAAGTATGTTTATGGCATGGGAGAGAAATATAAATTTAGTTCGCCTTCCAAACAAATTGAAGTGGTGCTGCTGTTAATATTTGAGAGTTGGCCATCTATTTAAGTATATATTTCCACTGAGTTTTTTGAAGTGGATGAAGGATCCCTTATTCATATTGGGACTAGGTAAAGTGATTTCCACGCTCCAAGCGGAAAAATTAGCACTCAAATTCAGAGATAGAATTTTGACAACCGATCGTTGTATATAAATTTATATGGAGATATTAAAAAAACCATAAGCATTTAATTAAATAAATATTTGTTTTAAGTTTTGGTAGAGTGGTAAAAATAAGTGGAATGGCTTCCAAAAACATGTAAGTATATTAAATAAATACATGTTTAGTGTGACAGCCAAATTTCTTCTAAAAATCTTAATTAAAAATGTAAACAAATAGTACATAAGATTAACAATCTCATTATATTTTTAATTTTATGAACTGCATATATTTTCTTTGTTTTAATTTTTAGGAGGTAATTGTTTTAGTTTAATTAATTAGTTAATGTATTATAAATAGAGCCAGCCAATAATACTAATTTAAATATAATTCTTTTTCAAGTTTATTAAATAATAATATCGATGGCGGAATATTAATGAAATAGTATTTGGACAGCATCGCAGAATATTTTAAAGGAACGGTACGACCGCTACGAGAAGAAGAGAATATTGTAGATGCTGGTTGGATTTATTTGTTAGATGTTGCACCTTTACCTGCTAAAAACAGAGTTTTGGGTTATGTCATCCAAACATCTGAAATGACCAAAAAGCCGCATGAAGTTAAACTTGATAACCTTTTGTCGCAAGTTTCAGAATGGATTTGTACTTGTTCATGCAAGGTTGGCATTGGCGAAAAATGCAAGCATATTGCAGCGTGCTTGATTTTTATTCATAGCTACTTATTTTTTTAAAAATCAATCTGTTGTAATGAATAATAACTCTTATGTGACATATTACCGTATCCATTAGAAATCCAATTTTGTACCCACTGAGCTGCACAGATTTAAGGCAAAATTTGGGAAAAATTGGAAAATGGATTGCCTCTGCATATAGTGGTATAAAAATAAAGAATATGTGTCACGTCCAGAAAAAATACTCTAATCCAGAAACCGCATCTGATGAAATGAATCAGCAAGTTTTTGCAAAATTGCTTCAAGGTAAAAATAAAAACAACAATTATTATTATATTTCATTACTTTTTAATTTGTAGGTGCGCCTAAATCAGAATTAGCACGCATGAAAAATCGTTATAGATCGGATATTATATTGACCACACAAAATAACGATAATAAAGAATTTTACGAAATGTTATTTTCTGAAAATGAATATTTAAAACAATTTGTTCCTCTTATGAAGAAATATTTGGATGAAGATGAAACTATAAAGTCCAAATTTGAAAATAAATTAAAAAAAAAATATTGATGGATTTTTATAGCTCCGACATTGTGGCACTCCGCAATATTGTGTTTTTCTTTTTTCTTTTTGGAAATTCTAAATTTGGATATAAAAATATTTTGATTATAATATATATATTTTTTAGTATAAGTTTACCACTTACCAAGTATTTAGACCAGTATATATTTAATTTGATATTTATTTCATAAAATTATTAAAAAATGCCAATATTTGGCGCAAGTAATATTATTAATTTATTTATTTAAATATCTCTATCAATTTTTCAATACAAAATTAAAGAATTTGACATATTCAATCTAGTTATTCGGGTTTCACAAAATTCCGCTAGGAGTCATGTTACCTAGTCTCAATAAGAAATGCAATTTTAACTTAATGCGATAGCTGGTGGTAAAGTGGGAGTCACATACTTCCGACAAGTTAAGTAAAGTAGCCATTTTGACGTCTTCATATAATTTGTATGAAAAATCGATTGGTCAGTCACATAGTGCGATTCGAAACGAATTGAATCGAGAAAGTTGGATTGATTTCTACTTTTGCGATTCCACTTTTCCAAACTTTTGAGTTTGACAGATAATTTCAATTTGACTTTTGTCAAAAATTTTTATAGTTTCGGTGTTTTCATACAATAGTTTTTTTTTTACAATTTAAAATTTACTTTAAATTAAAGAATTCTATGATAACTATTTAAATATATGTATTTTAAAATGTATTTTATCGTGCATTGCCAGAATTACGGATGATTTCTAGAAATTGCTTTGATATTTATTGTGATCCAGTATTAAATGTTACAAAATTATGGCGTAATATATCTGGTCTTTTAAAAACAGCATTATCGTCAGTTTATATGAGAACTGATAATTCTTTAGATGTAAACTATATAAATTTTAAAAATATATTTTTATTTTGTAGTCAAAGGAATATGTAGATCAAAATTTTTCAAAATATTGAAGCTAATCAAAGTATTAAACGATTAATACAATCTTTAGAACTACCATATTATGCAAAATTTCTTTTGATTGCATCTTTTTTGGCTAGTCACAATGCACCAAAAGATGATAAACGTTTATTCGTTAAAAGCAGTAATAAACAAAGAAAAGACTGCAAACTATTAATGCTAATGCTAAGGTTATTTAATGTATATATTGGTAATTGGTACATAATTTATTTTTATTTTTCTATTGATCTTAGGTTCAAGATAAAATGTCTACATCACTGGGTCCAAAATCATTTACAATTGATCGCTTTCTGGCTATATTCTATTCAATTTTAGATGAGAAAGTTGGTTTAACATGTAATTTATTAGCACAAATATCAAGTTTAGTACATTGTAGTTTTTAACATTTGTATCGGGTGCAAGTAATGTTGTTGAAGGTTCAGCTCGATTACATTGTACTGTCGGATTACAATTTATTATTAATATTGGTAAAGTTGTTGGATTTAATGTAAGACAATATTTATGCAATTTTATGTAAAATTTGAAATTAAAAGTACGTTTTTTAAGAGTGATTTTCTGTGTTTAATCAAAAAAAAAAATTTAATATTGTAATTTGTTTTCTACAAAAATATATTCAATTATTAAATATTTTTATAAATATTCAGGCACACCAGTTATATGAATTAATTCTGAAATAATTGTACCACGATATCTTAATTTCATTAAACCATTTTGTAAACAAGATGTTTCTTAAATTATTGAATATGGTACACCAATTTTATCCATTTGTGTTATTTCATTTTGTAACGTTTTCTTATTATTTGTAAAACATTTTTGTAAATTTATAATTGTTATACCCGATTTTTTAATAACATGTTCTAAATGATTAGCCAAATCTCCAAGCTCTATTAAAAGTTTTTCGTCTATAATAAAATTATTAAAATTTAGATAAATTTAAATAAGTTACCAAAAAACAAAATACATAACTACCTTCAGTTATACTAAATAAACTGCATTGATACGGAGCAATTTTTCTTTGTATTAAAATTTTATCATGTTTAGTTTCCTGAAATTAAATACCTGAAACAAAAAAATATTTAATACAAATTTTCAATTGATTAATTAAAATTATACTTAAAACAGCAGTTTCTACACATATTTCAGTTCTTATTATAGCTGGAGTAATATTTTTATTTAATCGGTCATCATTTAAATTAAATTTTGGTTGATTTTCAAGTAGTAAAGCTTTAATTGGTGTTATTTCTACATGTTCTAAATCTAAGTTACCAAAATTTCAAAAAGCTTCTTTGTTATCTAAATCAACAAGGTATAATCTTTCTAATAATTGAATAGTCTTGCTATCAATTTCGGTTGGTGTTGTGTTATCTTCAAAATACGAATTTATTGGCTGTTGTGGTACTTTTGTTTCATACTTCAGTTTTTAATGGATGATGTTTTCAGACCAATTCTTTCGGATAGTAGATCAGTTGTTGTATTTGAATTCTTTGTACTACAAAATAATCTATGTAAGAACATTAAAGATTGTTTTAATTTTTAAACATAATTAAGAGAAATCTTGCAAGAACACTTCTGTTTTTTAGTCAATTACAATTAGTAAATATTTTCGTTTTCATCAGCTGATTTTGATCATCTAAATAAATTTACCGATTTTATAATTCACTTTAAATTAAAGAATTCAAAACAATATATTCACAGAAACCAAATTTTCGATATCCCTCTAAAATATTTTTGGCAGTTACTTGCGATTGCGATCGATAGCTATGTGACCAGTCTACTTAACGAATCGAAAGGCTACTTTACTTAACTTGTCGGTACTTAACTTGTCGTAAGTATGTGACTGTAGCTTAACACTGTGAAATAAAAAATGAAATTTTGGTATGACATTGACGGCTTCCCACTGAAGCGCGTAACCCACTGAAGCGTATAAAGCCTTATGTATCCCTTATACGTAATGCATGACATACACCTTATCCGTCCATAACAAATTCATTAAGTTAGAACCAGAATGACGCGGCAAGTTGTCGCGTCGCGTTTGACAACAACGCTTCAAAAGTAGAATGTATAGTCATATATGTAATTGCCCACAATGTAGCGTCGCGTTGATGCGGCAATTTTGCCGCGACGCTTGAGTAGACCTACTTTCTACTTTTGCCGCTTGCCGCATATAAATTTTAATTTCGAATGTGTCAATAAATTTATTTATTAAAATTTTTTTAATTCAATCATTTCAATTAATATTGTTTACAATTATTTCAATTTATAATGACATAATATCCATAGATATTAGAATTTATTTAATTTTTTGCATTAAATAAATTGTTTACAATTTTTTCAATGTGGTTTGAAAAAAAATCATTGCGTCGCTTTTGACTTTATACGCTTCAAAATTCGAAATTTCAAAAGCGACGCGACATTTTGCCGCGTCATTCTGGGTCAGGCATAAATCGTGTCCGCTTAGCATAAGGTATACAGATAAGGGACATGTCAGGTTACAGCGGAATTTTTATGAAACTTTATCATTGCTAACAGATGGCACTTTTTAAATTATTTTATTTTAAAAGCGCCATTTATGATTTATTTTAAAAGCTCCACCATTTTTATTTCGGTTTAATAAATAAAAACATATTTTCAAAAAATTTCTTTTTAAATGTTTATTTAGTTTTTTTAAATTCATATTATATAAAATTTATCAGTACATAATAATAAAACACTGTTTATTACTTAATTATATCTTATCACTTAAAATAGTTGTGTATTATACACAAGCTAAGCGCAAAATGAAATTTAAAAATTTATTTGGAAATTACAAGTACAATGACAGAAAATAATTTTAATATACCGTCAGATTTCATACAAAAATCTCAAGTTTTAATTCACAGTATTACTTACAGTATTAAGTTTATATGTTAAAATTGCATTTCTTACGAATAAGGGATCCGTCACGTCATCCACTTAAAAAACTCATGTACCGACCATAGCAGAAATTTCCTTCCGTCGAAAAAACTCCTTTCCTTTTTTTGTATGGAGTTTTTTGCGTTGCATGGTGTCTAAATAAGAAATGTATACCTGATTTCTTTTTCTGTATCGAGTAGTGAGCTTTGACAATTCAGACATTTTACAATTTAAATTGTAAAACTAAATAAATAAATAAAATATTAATAAAAATGGAATCGGACACAAATAGTTTTGTAAAAGCCTTTTATAACAGGCATATAATAGACATTTTTTATTATATTAAGAGAAATTATTGTTAAAAATGACTTTGTCAGAAAAAAGCCACGATGCTTCCGGCTGTAATGTTGGCTGGTGAATTACTTAAAGGTTCCATCCAACGATTTCCAGGTGCAACCTAATATATATGCTCTTATAGCGATATATATATATATTATCCTTAACCAAAAACCTTAGCCGTTGGGCAGATGGTTTATAGCGAATTGGCTAAATAGCTTATTTCACTTGGTTGTTAGGAAGGAGAGTTTTATTTTAATTCAAGCGAATAGCGTACAATTAAATAAAACACTGACTTTGAACTCGAAAGTAAAAGTAACTTTATTAATTTGATTTCGTTTCTTATATACCCTAAAATTTAACTCTACATAAATAATTATTAGAATAATTATTTGCTAACGCTAGTGTATTGATCCCTTATTGGAATTCTTAGGAATTTCCTAAATATTCTATATTGTAAATTGACCCATCTATTTTCGGTCATTACATTTATCATATATGCATTTAGTAATATATGCATACATAAAAATATGCATAATATTTAATAAGAATATACATGCAGTCAGTGCATGTATGGAATATTTGTATGCAAGAATATACATACAGTCAGTGCATGTATGGAATTTTTGTATGCTTGGGTTAGTCACCTATAAATATATTTTGGAAATAAAATATAACCCTGACCTACACAAAACATATGATGAGTAATTCATTATATGTTTTGTGTGCATACATCACACCACCCTTCCTGCGGGAAAAGGAGGAATGTACCCTAAGTAAATTCCTTCTTTCTAGCGTTAACATATATTTTTTTTTCTATTACAAAATTTTATTAACAAATCTTTTTCTTTCTTTTTTTTTCTTATCAACTTATTAAAATGTATTATTTTTTTTTTCTTTAATATATTTTCTTTTTTTTTTTTTTAAATTTATCAAAACTGTTCTTAACGTATTATATATGAATTTTATATATATATTTTTACAATATACTTTTCTTTTTAAATTTATTAAAACTTAACGTACTATATTTTTTTTTTTCTTTTTTTTTTTTTTTTTTTTAATATTTTCATATGGTTTTTTTTTTCAAAAAAATTTCTTATTCTTACTATTATTTTTTTTTTTTTATAATTCTATAATTCTTATTCTATATATGTGTTTTCTTTTGTACACATATTTTATCATTACATACATTATTTAGTTTTTTGAACTTCATATTGTTATTTGAATTCATAATTTTTTTTTTTTTTTTTTTATTATATTTTATACCTATAAACCTTTCACTTTATATTTTTCCATTTCATATTCTTATCCTATTTAATATTATATCTTTTTTCATATTCCTACACTAAATGTTTGTAATTGTCCTATTTCTAATTTTCGTATATTATTAAAATATTATTTATTCAAATACTAAGATATTATTTATTAAAATACTAAAATATTATTTATTAAAATACTAAAATATTATTTATTAAAATACTAAAATATTATTTATTGAAATACTAATTATTCCTATATTACTTAGTCCTATAGGGTTTCCAGGCGTCCCCTTTCCCCTAATTTTTTTTTTTTTTTAAAAAACTATCTTAACTTTCCGATATTATCATTAAATAGACATAATAAGGTTTCAACCTATTCTTATGTACTATGATCTTTTTCCTATTATTTTTAATTTCACAATTCACTCCTTCAGTATTTACTACTTCATATGGACCAATATATATTGGATCCAACTTCTTTCTATTTTCATTTTTCAGTAGTACTAAACTACCTATTTCATATGTACTATTACTAACTTTGTAATCTTTAACGAATCTATCTTTTCTTTCTAATTTCTTCTTCCCTAACAATTCCCTAGCGTCCCTATGCGCTACCTGTAATTTATTTTTTAAGTCCTTACTATAATCTTCATAGTTGTATAGTGGTTCTACTTTATTGGTGAGATTTGATGGTAATCTACATTGCTTTCCATAAACTAATTCGTATGGTGTATATTCTGTTTCAGAATGTACAGATGTGTTGTAACAAAACGTGTAATATGGCAACCATTTATGCCAATCAGTGTGACTCTCTGCAACATACGTTCTTAAATATGCTCCTAGAACTTTATGAGAATTTTCTAAAGCTCCGATGCTTTCATGGTGGTATGCGGTTGAAAATAGTTGATCTATTTTTAGCATTTTACACATATCCTTGAAAACATGACTCATGAATTCTGTTCCTTGATCTGAAGCTATTTTCTTTCGTACTCCGTATTTTAAAATGAAGTGTTCCAGCAACTTCATCCGCGTTCGTAGGTTGTGGAAAATTTTTTATCGCTTCTGATTTTGAAGGATCAGGTAAAATTCCGTTTTCTGAAATAATGTGCCCTAAGTACAGCACTTCTTTCCTTAGAAAGTGACATTTACCAGGATGAATTTTTAAATTTACCTCCCTTAACCTGGTGAAAACTTCTATTAAATTTTTATTATGCGATTCTAAACTATTCCCAAAAATTATTAGATCGTCCAAATATACGAAACATCTGGAATAAGTTAAACCTGACATCGCTATGGACATCATCCGTGAAAAAACGCTTGGAGAGATTTTTAGTCCCATTGGTAGTCTTGTCAATTGGTAGTGTCCAGTTTCAGTTGAAAACGCTGTACATGGTCTACTTTTTTCATCAAGTTCCATCTGATAATAACCTTGGCTTAAATCTATGCAAGAGAAATATTTCGTACCTCCTACCATGTCATAAATATCTGTAATATTTGGTAGTGGAAATTTATCATCCTCTATTACGTCATTACCATTCTGAACTTTTGGAGTCCAGTAACAGGATCCTTCTTTTTCGGTACTATCAAGACAGGTGAATTCCATGCTGATACGGATGGTTCCGCAATTTTTTTATCAATCATTTTCTGTATTTCATCCTGTAGTGGTTGTTTCTGCAAATGTGGAATCCTATAAGGTTTTGTATATGTAGGTGCTACTCCTTTTTTCAATTCGATTTTTACTGATGCTGAGTTTGTTACTGTTAATTTATCTCCATCCAGATGAAATATATCGTTGAACTTTGTGCAGATTTGTTGTACGCATTTCTTTTCTTCGCAATTCAATGTGTCATAGTTAATTTCTGTTAGTAAGTTGTCAACCCGTTTTGTCCAAGTCTCTGTCGATTCTTTATAATTTAATATGTAATGGTCATTTAGACTGTATGATTCTGGTTCAACCCAGTTTAATTTTACATTACTATCTCTTGTGTTTAAAATTTTTATTGGTATTTTACCATTTATGGCCTTGGATATTGATCCAGCCATGAAAACTCCCTCACATAATTCCGTTTGATGGAATAAGCGCGTATCATTTATTTCTGTATTTATCCAATAAGTAGCTTCACATCGTGATGCTATTGTAATTGTATTAAAATTCTGTTTACTTATTATTGGCAAAATTATTTGTTCATTATTTATAGTAATATCAAGAATAAATTTTTCTAAATTTATTTTGGCTTGATAATCTGTTAAAAAATTTGCTCCCAAAATACCATCTACCGGTACGGGAAAGTCATTTTGAACAATATGAAAATTATAATCATGTTTACTGATTGAAAATTTAATTTTTTACTACAAGTGCCTAACGTCTTGAGGTGTCCTGAAATACCATGAATTGTCGTAACGTTATTTTTATTTATGTCATTGTCTTGTAAAATATGTTGTTTAACGGTGCAAATAGATGCGCCCGTATCTATTAAAAATGTTGCTGTTTTGTTATTTATTTCAATGTCTACATATAGTCCATTTGAAATATTTGCTGTAAGAATTACTTCATCGCCTAATTGGTGTAATCCCCTACCGATGGGTTGGCTTCCCCCTCGGTGGGTTGTTCGTTTCCCTCGGTGATAGCTAGAATTCTTGAATTTAACGCGTTTGTATCTGTTGTTCTGGTGTCTGAAATTTGTCGTCTGTTTCCTAGGTAATTTCTATTATTATTTGAATTATTATTAGCGTTATTATAATTTTGGTTAGTACTATTATTATATCCTGTAAAGTTTCTACTACTATTAAAATTTTGGTTTATATTCCTGTTATTATTATTATTTATGTTATTATTTCTATAATTCGTATTATTGTTATGATTATTATTAGTTCTATTATTATTATTTCTATATGAGTTGATGTTATTATTATATCTATTATTATTATAATTGTTATTCATACGATGATTATTGTTATTATTATTATTATAATTATTATTACTTCGAATGTTATAATTGTTGTTATAATTTTGATTATTCCTGTTGTAATTATTGTTACTATTATAATTATTATTTCTGTTGTTATTTTGAATATTTCTATTGTTATTATATCTATTTGGTTCCATGTACCTTACTACTTCGCTCGTACTAGGATCAAGTTCTAATAAATGTTGTATAGCAGTTTTGAACTCTGTGTGTCGAGCACTGTCTAATATTATTTTATACCTATCGTTCACTCCTTTTTTTATAAATGCTAAACCTCTACGGTTGTTAGCTGCTGTCAATGCCGGTCTTGCTGTTTCATTTTGTGCTTGAACTTCTAGTTCCGTCATGCGTGAAATCAGACTTTCTATATCGTTCACAAATTCTCTCATTTGTTTATTTCCCTGTCTACTGTTATTCAATTTTGTTTGAATAATTTCTATTGTGTCCTTACAACCACATTTGGTTTTTAATAATGTTTTTAATTCAATAAATGTTGTGGCTTCTATGTTGCCCAATTCTGTTAATGCTTTACCTTGAATTTTGCATTTTATTAAAATTTTTATTAGAGTGGGTTTATACTCTGATTTCAAGGTGTGGTAGTAAAATTCTACGCTATTAAGAAAATCTCGAATTTTCTCTTCACGAGTTTCCTCTTTCTCTATTAATAATGTAGGTAGCTTTTGAGCTACTCCATAATCAAAAAATGACATTTCGACTGTTGTTATTTCTTCGCTTGTGGTGTGTTGTATATCCTGTTTTTCCTCTATATCTTCTTGCCTTTCCGTTTCTATTTCAGATTCCTCCTCCTCTTGTAGAGTTGCTAATGCTTCTGTTGAGCTTCTGTCTAACACTGCTTTCACTTCTTTATATACTTCCTCGTATCGTTCTTTATAGTGTAGTGCAAAATCCTTGTCTTCATTATACACTAAATTCCACGCTCTTGAAAAATTCCTCTTATTTTTCGCAACATACGCAAGTTTACTAAGGATATATCTCGAACTGTATGTCCTTTTGGGTGTTTTCTTGAAATTCTTTAATAAGTCTTGCAATTTTTGAAGCTCCTCATTAAGAACTTTTATCATACTTCATATAAAATATTCCTGAAAAATGTTACAAATATTTGCTGAAAAGTAGCTTATAAATAAAAATTTTCCTGAAAAGTAGCTTAAAAATAAAAAAAAATGTGGAAAAAAGTAACTTAAATTACAAAAATTTCTGAAAAGTAACCTATATATAAAAAAACTACTATCAAGCTAGTATAAAAATTATGTATATATACAAAAAATGTCTTTCTATATTATATAGAGTCTTAAAATGTTAGTACAAAAATATAAAACTTAGAATGTTAATTTTACCCTAGGATCTTGGGTAAACAAATATTTTTAATTCCACAAAACTAAAAAAAAAATTCTAGAATCTACGCTAAATTTCCTTACAAAATTATACCTTAGAATCTCTACTAAATTTCCCTACTAATCTAGAGTCTTTACTAAATTCCCTTATCTTATACTTCAACCTATCCAAAATTTCCCTATATTGGTATTTCCCTATGTTATTATTTCCTTTATTATTATTATCCCTACGTGTCACTGCTAAGTGCTTAACTAAGAAATTTCCTAAACAGTACCTTATTTAATGAAAAAATTACACTGGAAGAAAAATGAATAATATTTATATTCAACATGAAAAATATATGATATATATTTTTTTTTCAAGTGTATATGAAACCTTATAGCAAAAATTTTTGTATTTTTTTTTTCTTTATATAATACGTGAAAATAAAAAATATATATGAAATGAAAAATTATATGCAAAATTTTCTTTTATACTTATAGTTTATCAATTTTCTTGAATAATTCAAGAACTTCTAAAGTTAGAACGTTTCTCGGTATAGCTAACTCATTATTATTGAATGTTGCCCTTTTTGGGTTCAACACTTTTTGTTTGATATCTTTACTATCAAAACTTTCAAAACCCGCCATTAAAGTATACTTATTATTTTTGTTTGTATACTGAAAAGTAATAATTATGGAATTTTTTTTTTTTTTTTATTTTCGGATAAATTCTAAACCGCGGCAATTGTGATTTGCCGTTTAATTTTATCATTCAAATATTGGTTTGCTTTATATATAATGAAATAAATGACTATTACCAGTGCTAATATTATTATGATTAACTGTACGTCACTATATGACCTATTGTCATACTGACAATACTATATGTCAGTATTGTTGGACACTCCTGTATTATTATTAATAAGGATTTCCTCTTCCTTTGAGGCTGTGCCACCCATTTAGAAAAATTAAAAATCAAAACAATATTTGTATGAATCGAAAAATAAATAACAATTTTTTTTTTTTTAAACAATGATTTTAAAATATCTATATTTATATTAATATGAACCGAAATTTTTTTTTTTTAAAAAAAAAAGATGATTTTTTTTTTCAAAACAAATATCTATGTAAACCGAAATTTTTTTTTGATATATATATATATATTATCTATATTTCTTGAATGTTCTTACAAAAAAAAAATCCTTTAAACTAAGCAATTCTAATTATTAAACCTTAAACAAATTCTTCCTTTATTTTTCTCAAGTGCAAATAGCGACCTTTTTTTTTTACAACATATGGTGATTTGCTCATATGTATGTATATGAATATATATAGAAGGTGGATAGGATCCTACAGCTAAAGTGTGGTCCAACTAACTAAATACCAAGAAAGTACAATCAATTATTTTAATTTATTGCATCTAAACAAATGCGTTAAAGTGGTTTATATATTTTTTTTTGTTTATATTATAGCATACAATTAATGTTTGGGTTCTTTTTTTTTTTTTAAACAACAAAATAAAATTTATATTTCATATTTTTATGTGTTTATTATGAAATGTATATATTTTTTTTTTTTCATGATATATATATGATATATTTTACTTGTCTTACATATATATTAATTATTTTAAAAAAAAAATTTTTGTATATATATATATATATTTTGTTTCTTTATTTAAAATGTAGTTGAAATATATTATATCTATTTTATTATTATTAAATTTATTTTTATGATTATTCATATATATATATATAATGATTTATTATTTTTATTTTTTATAATTTCGGTTATATATCTGATGGTATATTATCGAAACATTTCTGGAATAGTTCATCAAGTTTACTTTTGGCGTTCTTCTTGGCGTTCTTCTTCCTGATATTTTCGAGACGTTGTTTCTCCTCCTTCTGCTTCCTAAAATATTCTCGTTCTTCTGGCTTCACAGCCAGACGTTGTAGACTTTTTAGTTCTCCGATCTCACGCCTTGGCCTGGCCTGCACTCCTCCTCTTTTATTTAGTTTAGCTGGGGGTTTTTCGATTTGGTTGATGATATTGGTTTGTTCACGTCTTTGCCTATATTCTGCTATTGTTATTGGTCTGGGACCCGCTTTATTATCTTCCTTCAAAATTTGTTTTAACTCGTCCTTCGATGTATTTTTCTGTTGCTGCTGTTGTTGCTGCTCCTGGCAGGATCGTCATGTAATGTTGGCTGGTGAATTACTTAAAGGTTCCATCCAACGATGTCCAGGTGCAACCTAATATATATGCTCTTATAGCGATATATATATATATATTATCCTTAACCAAAAACCTTAGCCGTTGGGCAGATGGTTTATAGCGAATTGGCTAAATAGCTTATTTCACTTGGTTGTTAGGAAGGAGAGTTTTATTTTAATTCAAGCGAATAGCGTACAATTAAATAAAACACTGACTTTGAACTCGAAAGTAAAAGTAACTTTATTAATTTGATTTCGTTTCTTATATACCCTAAAATTTAACTACTACATAAATAATTATTAGAATAATTATTTGCTAACGCTAGTGTATTGATCCCTTATTGGAATTCTTAGGAATTTCTTAAATATTCTATATTGTAAATTGACCCATCTATTTTCGGTCATTACATTTATCATATATGCATTTAGTAATATATGCATACATAAAAATATGCATAATATTTAATAAGAATATACATGCAGTCAGTGCATGTATGGAATATTTGTATGCAAGAATATACATGCAGTCAGTGCATGTATGGAATGTTTGTATGCTTCGGTTAGTCACCTATAATTATATTTTGGAAATAAAATATAACCCTGACCTACACAAAACATATGATGAGTAATTCATTATATGTTTTGTGTGCATACATCACACGGCATCTGTTGTGATCTCAAAAAAGCCTTGCGACTTTTCATTATAGATGGCGCTTATCAAAATTTATATGAAAAGGAACACAGCAAACGTGTCTTTGATGACTTCCTACAGAACTCGTACTGACAATTTTATATTTTTATGTTGCTTGCAACTGCTGTTAGAAAATCTATTGGATCCATTTTGTGGTAATCTTTTAATATAGCTCTTTGTCTTTGCCAGAGGTCAAGATATTTTTTTTGGGAAGTGCCATAATCTGTGTTAGCCAATATTTGTGCAATCAAAATCTCATTTTTTCCCTGTTCAATTTTTAATATGTCAATAAATTTCCAGATTACTGGATTATTTTGGCCAATTAATTCCGCAAAGGCGCGGTGCCATCCTTCTACATAATTATTTGTTTTTGGTAACTCAATGTTATCAAAAATATTCCAATATTGAATAGGAAATTTACCCAATTTTTTGACTCCTCGAATATCAGTATATCCAATGAATTGTTTACTGAAATATTCAATCAAAGGCTCTGCAATTTCCGGCATATTTATTGATAAAATAATAAATCGACTTTCCACGTCTTCTTTTTTGCAATAAGCTAAAGCTGCTATCATGCGGATTTTTAGGGAAAATTCAGCATCTAAATCATAATTAGATTTTAATCCAAGATCTTGAATTTTCCTATATAAACACTGTTTAAAGTGAAAATAGCACAGCCGAATATCAATTTCAGGAAAAACAGATTTATATGCATTTATAGCAGCGTATTCTAAATCGATTAAAATGCTGCTTGGATTGAGATTAGGCTGAATTTTTTTTAATTCTTCAAGCATTTTTGTATATGTTGCTTGGCTCTTGTCAAAAAGCAAACCAAAGACAAGTGGAATAGTTTTATTTTTAATAACAACATGAATTGTATAAAATTGTTTAAATATGGACGGGCAAGATTTAAATGTGCCATCTGAGTACCATTCATTATTTGCGGATAAAATATCTAAATTTTTACGCGTACCAAAAAGTATAATTCGGTTTTGAACATTACCCGAATCATAAAGAATGAAATCCTCGTCTCTTGATGTTTTTCGATAAATGTCATATAAAATTAATTCTTCTGCTGAATTAGGGATTTTACTGGGGTATTGGCAGTCTTTTTGACGTACATGTCTAATTGCGCGCTTCATTGAACTGGCTCGAGGAAGCTCAGAAGCAACTGAAATTGGCGCTTCTTTATAAAACGATGCCACCAACACAGAGGGTGCGTCACTAACTTTAGTAGCATGTTCTTTAATATCATTTCTAATATTATCTGCCACTACTTTAGCAGGATTTGCACCGTGATTATGTTTAATATTAGATTTTGATATTACCTCCCCGCATGTGACAATACGACATTTACATTTCAAGCCCCTGTATAAAGAGCATCGCCAATAAATATTGCCTTTATGCTCATAATCTTTATGATATATATATCCATCTAAAAGTAATCTTGGATTTCCTTTTTCACTATTAACGAATTGCAAATTTTGACTCATCTTATAATTTTATACTTGATGTTGATGGCATAAAATCTGAATACAAAATGAGAAGAGATAGAGAACTCTAACCAACTAACTAGAGCTAGACCGAACAAAAAAATGCACAAAATCCCTAACACAATCCAATTCCCAATCCCAATATTTAAATTTTCGGGAAATTACTCATTAGGGAAACTGTTCATTAGGGAAAATAATTTTGGGGAAATTGCTTTTAGGAAAATTGTTATTGAGGAAATTGTTTTAGGGCAATTGCTATTAGGGAAATTATTTTAGGGAAATGCTCCGTTTCCCCTTCAAGACACGTAAAAGACAGTCTGCTGACATGAATATGGGAATGTCGCATGTAGTCATTAAAGACATGTCATCAGTATGACTTTGGGTAAATGTCTTTGCTTTTTCCTTTAAGACTTGTCTTTGGTCGGTCACAAAACCCCTAGCGGCAAAATATAAAGATATCTTTTGAAGTTTTATTTCTAATTAAAAATCTTTTTTTTTTTGTGGAAAAACATTTCATTTTATTTTAAAAAAACTACCTACTATATAAAAAAAAATTATTAAAAAAAATTAAATAAAAATATGCTAGTATAGTTATATATAAATGACTAATAAAAAACTATTTTTTTTCTGACGCTTGTATACAACAGCTTAATCTTTTATTTTGGCGATTATGAGCATTACTAATTTGTTTTTTCATAGACGCTTCATAATCAGCATAAACTCCTTTGAATTTAGAACTCCAAGCATCTTTAAATAAATAAAAAATCAATTCGTTTTTTTTTTTACTTAGTTTCTTATAATACTAACCAAATACAATTTTTTAAATAAATCCGTCTCACGCCGGTTTATTTTGTAGCCCATCCCATTTATATAAAAAAGCGAGCTCGTCTGAAAATAGCTGCGCAAGTCCCGAAGACCCATATTTTCTTTATATGGGAATATATTTCGCCAAATATTTTGTCTGAAAATATTAATATTTTATATTATATAAATTCAATAAATCATAATATTTTTTTTCAAAGTAATTATTTTACACTAACCAAGTTAACAGCTAATTCCTTGTCATCCTTAATTTAATTAACATAATTTGCATTTTCTAAAAATTCTGCAGTTAAGCTGCGATCAGCCATAGCTGAAATAATTCTATAACAATGTCTTTTTGAATAGTTTTCCATATTAATTTAAATCAAAATAATAAAATATTAATTTTAGCAATAATTTACCTTTTCACAAAAATTATAAATAAACTTCACAAATGATTTAAATCACACACAATATATAGAATTTTTTTTTTTTTTTATTAAAGAACACATAGATGTTTCAAAGTTTTTTTTTTCAAATTTCAATTGACATTTTTAAAACAAACATTATATAAAAAAATGAAAATCATAGAGGGGAGATTATAAAATTTTCTTTTCTTTATGAAAGTCACCATAGTTGCCTTCGCAGAGTATCAAAAATTTTAGTTTTATATTTTTATATACCTATCTCTTTTTTTTTTATCGCATTTTAAAGGAACCATGACCGACAATTGACATGTCGTTGTCGTGCAGTTGTCGTGGATATGTCTTTGAGGACAAAAAATCTGCTGGGAAATTACCAAAACTCATGGTGGGGTGTGTAAATATCTGCTCCGGTCACAACCTCAGTGGATTAGAAATAGAGGTATCTTGCTTCGGCGCAACGCAGTGCGTTGCAGAATGTAATTAGTTACATAGAAAACCCATTTTGTTCTAAATATTTGCAGCAAAGCATGCCTCAACGCACCTAAAAAACGCACGTGTATTTGGGCCATAAGATTGTAAGATTGCACGCCGTGGCGCCGTGGTTCTTAGAGTATTTAATAATATTAGGATTTTTATTTATAAACATTAAGAATTAAATTGTTTTAAATGTAAAATTTTTCTTTGCCTTTTTAGCCTAAATATATTTGTTTTATCGCAGAACATTAAGGTAATAATACTTCGTCAATATACAAAGAAAATTAATTATATATATATACGGCAATATGAATATATTACCGAAAAAAAGGTATTCCGATTTTTATGAATATTGTATTGCGTTGTTGTGTTATGCTAACTATTTATAAATTTAGGTGGCATGTTCGTACCAAAGACAACATAGCCAGAGTTCGAAATGATGAAGCTGAGGCAGCACAAAACCAACAGAAAATACAAAATCAAATTAACAAAGCTGTAAGTAGAAGTAATACGCACGAATAATGCGGTTTTTAATTAGTATATATTTTTAAAGGAACAAGAGGCTCGTATTAATTACCTGAGAACTACTTGCGATGGCAAAACCGAGAGCGATCCATGTTTTCAAAATTCGTCTCTCGACATTTTGAGTATAGCAAATTCAACATCGTTTTCAAACAAAGATTA
Source organism: Rhamphomyia laevipes (assembly GCA_963920725.1). Taxonomy (NCBI): domain Eukaryota; kingdom Metazoa; phylum Arthropoda; class Insecta; order Diptera; family Empididae; genus Rhamphomyia; species Rhamphomyia laevipes. The sequence goes on along the minus strand of OY987256.1, from coordinate 29,063,438 downwards.
CGAAAAAGAACAAAGATTGGAGAAAGAAGGATATGAAAAACAAATTGGATATTTAACTTATGTGGGACAGCACAGAAACCAGTTGAATTTGAAAAGATGGTACGAAATAGCACCCCAACGACTTAAGGATAACAAAAGTTATATTGAAAAATGCGTGATAAATAAATCAAATAAAGCAGAAAACGTTAAAAATAATATATCTAAAAAGAAACAGATTGAGAAAAACTTACAAAAACAGGTTTTGAAGAGTAATTGTAAAAATACTGACAAAATCTCACTAAAGGACTTGCGTAAGAAAAGATTGATCAGGGAAGCTAGTGAAAGAAAAAGAGAGCAAACAGTATTAAATAAATAAATATTTATATTTTATTGGATTTATTATTTATTAATCACATGAGCCATCTAACCACCCATCCCTCCAACGTTCATAAGTTTTAGTGCAATCAAAAGCTGGCTTCCCTAGTTTTTCATTAACTCTATTATGTAAATTGCAAAGCCACAGTGAAAGCTCATTTCTCGAAGATGTATTAATAGGATTACGAACTATGCTATTAGAAAAAATATTAAAGCTATTATATTTTAATTCAAAATAATTTACTCTTCTCGAAAATCTTTTGCACAGTATTCACACGGGTAAAGTCTAGATAATATATCGATAAATTGCTTTACGTCTTTTTTCTCGTCATCAGTGGGGTTTTCAGGATAAGCCACACTAATAGTATGTAGTAGACCCCAGGTAACTTTCCCTAATCCTGAGCTATCTAATGGGCAGTCATCTCTTCGGGGCTAAATAAATTATAAATAAATTATAGTTGTGAAATAAAAATACTGAAACTAACGGACCACATCATTATTTGTATGATAAACATCACTCTGCTTCTTTGACCAAGTTTTAAAATCTTCGCATGCTCTACACCCCATTGCGTTCCCATAGGGGTCACTTGTTTTCCTATTTCTGCCTTGAAATCCATTCATTTTTAATTTAATCTAAATTAAAATTTAAGTATTAATTGGATCCGGATTCCCCAACCCTACAATCGCATTAATATTCACTTCGAATGATTTTTTATAGATAATTAATTGCTACTGAATAAATACTACCATGTAACTTCATTGCTTGATTTGATAATTAAAAAAAACTTTGTGTAGATTGAACCCTTCAGATTCATTTTAGGGCTTATTGCATCACAAGTACGATGCCATCCCTTTGATGTCGTTTTTGAAACGCGAATAATTTTTTTACATTCATGGTCCAAAAAGGTTCTTACGCGATTTTCACATTTGTTTATTAATTTGTATCAAAATCATAGATAATATCCCACTGAGTTTGACGGATTGCTTATTCGTAAGAAATGCAATTTTTCCATATAAACTTAAAATGCCATAGCTGGTGGTAACACTGTGAATTAAAAATTGAGATTTTGGTATGAAATCTGACGGTATATTATAGATATTAAAATTATTTTTTGTCATTTCCAAATGAATTGCATTTTGGACATTTGTAAATTTCATTTTGCGCTTGGCTTTTGAATATAATAAACAACTATTTTAAGTGATAAGATATAATTAAGTAATAAACAATTAAGTGTTGTATAAAATTATATTATTACGTACTGATAATTAATAAAGGTGAGATTTTATTAATTGCTAAAAAATATAAAAAAGACAACATCTATTTTCATATCTTTTCTTTACAGTTAATAATCCTGAACTGAAATTTATTGCAACACAGTTAGCTGCTCACCGCTTGAACATTTCGATAAATAATTCTTTAATAAGAAATGTGCTTCTGGAATCAAGAAACTTGAAAATCAAATTGGCGCTTGAAAATAGCAGAATAAGATGAAACTTCGTTAATAACTTGGTAAATAATTTTTTATCTATCTATTTACAATGCCAAACTTCCATTTTTCAAATTACACTGAAAAACAAATGAGAACCTGGCAAATGTCAAAAATATAAATATTAAAATATTATGCCACATTGTCTATTTAAATGCATGTTTACATTTGGTGATTACTTTATTTTAAAAAAATAAATCATTCCTTCATTTCTTTTATTATATATTTTATTTAAATATCTTTAGAAAAAGTATATTATAGTCGCTTTGGTAGCTAAATTAATTCAATTTTTATTTTAATAGATATCATATCTGTCAAAATGTCGAATTCTGGCACCAGATGTATCATGACGGATGAATATCGATCTACAATTGGGATGGACAAAAAAAAACTCCCAATGAAAGATTTGCTGATTTTTAAAAAAGTTATTTATGGTAAGAAATTATTTGTTATGTGACCTGTTATAGTTATTAGTTTGTAACCGGACAATTTTTGCTTTGCTTTTTAAATCTAATTATAGTGAAAATTTTATTAATTTTTTTATTTCAATTGCAATTAATATTTTTAAAAATTACTTTATCCTAAAATTTTACTAATATTAACAAAAAATACATAGGCTTTGAAACATAAAATTAAAAAAAAAAATCATTTTGAACAGATTTTGTTGAAATATGTGAAATTTTTCGCTGAAGATATTTATATTAATATAAATCTTTTTAATAAAATGTTCACTTTTATTAGTAATAAAGCAAATGAAAATGTTAACCGTAAACCAATGATAACTATAATTTTCACTTTTATTAAAAAATATTTATGTTTTGAATTCCCAGTGTGCAGAATTCGGAGTTTGACAATTTTTTCTTACCAATTCTGAAGTTGAGCGAGCGAGAAAGAAGCGTATTAAAAAGGCAGATGGAAAATAAAAAAATATATATTTGCTAAATTACCTTCGGAATTAGTAAGATAAAATTCTCAAACTCTGAATCCTGCACACTGGAATTTGAAGTTCTCTCTAGAGTTTAAATTGTATCGGACGTGTTTCGTTTTTCTGCTGTCAATTTTTTGTATTATAAAATCATTTATTTACTTTATTTCATTTATACCATTTATTTACTTAATTATTCTTCTGTTTTTAATTTTAAATAAATCGGTTTGTGTTGTTTTTCATTTTTATTTTTAATTTTGGTTCTGAAAGTGCTAATTTAAATTTAAATTTTATTTAATAACTTAATAAAATATTTAATGATCTAAATTAATTTAACAGTAAATTTTTTTATGCTTAACTTTTTTATATTGGCTTTTTATATATATATATATATATATATATATTCTTGCCATATTTTTCTATTATTGTATATAATTATAATTTATAATTCAATTGTAACTCTTAAGAGAACATTTATTGTTTATTGTTTTGTGCTAGTGCTTATTTCAATTTCCCTGACCGTGAGTAAAATTTTCACATTGTGTGTGTGTCTTCTCTGGCTCGCAGTAATTATTTATAAGCTAAGTATAATTTTTATTTTGTGTTTTCAAATAGTCCGGTCAATTTTTTGATCTTTTTTATCGCAGTCTGACAATTGATCTAATTTTTATTTTATACCTAGTTAATTTTATATATTTACATTTTCGTACTAGTTCATTATTTAATCGAATTTTTTGAACTTTTAAGTTTTTAATTTTTAACTTATCATGGATATAAAGTGCTTTTTTTGTGGACTCGTTGTCGATAGTTCCACTAGACTTAGACCTGATTTTTTCAAAAATAAGTCAATTCTCTGCAATGTTTGTAAAGAAAATAATATTTTTTCTATGCTAAGACGAAATAATGATCTGATTGAGAATCTCACTCCTTCAGTTGAAAGCATAAAAATGATTGTGGAGTCTTTTGCGGAACGCGTTTTTAGTATGGAAAAAAAAGTTGAGTTGTTGTCAAATAACGTTATTGATTGTATGGAACAAATCAATAGAGATATTGATGCCAACACACGGTCAATTAAAGGTACCGGCTTTGATAATTCTAGACAGTTCACTAAAACCGTTAACTTGCTTAGTAATATTGACTCCTCCTTGCAGGATGTTGTCAATAAGAAAATTTTACAACTGGAATCAAAACTTTTAAAAACAACAGCGGATATAAAACAAATTGACGAAACTTTGTCAAGTTGATTAGGGCCGCACCCATTAATTAGGGCCGCACCTAGAAATAAGACAATTTTTGTATCTCGGCTTAATATTTCAACCACAAATTCGGATGTTCTTAACTTTATTAAATCTAAGCTCATTCTGGTAAATATAACTGAGGACCTCAACTTAATAAAGGTTAAAAATATTTCGAATTCTAATCGAATAGTTGCTTCATTCAAAATCTGTGTGGCTGAAGTTATGTTTCATCTATTGATGTTACCCAATACCTGGCCGACCAACACCTTCGTGCAGGAATTTGTTGAAAAGCAGAAAACTAGGGTAGCCGTTAATTTAAATTCAGTTCCAAAAAACTAAAGTGCTTGTCGCTTTACTATCAAAATGTAAGGGGACTTCGTACCAAAATTCGCGACGTATATTTAAAAGCACAAGAACTTTCTGTGTTTTTGTGCTAACGAAGACCAATTTGAACGCTAGTTTTAATAATAATGAAATTTTTACTTCTGATTTTAATTTTTTTCGAAAAGATTGTTTAATTGATGGTCTAGCTCTAGATTCTTCTGGTCGCGGTGTTCTTATAGCAGTACGCATGGATTATGACTGTTGTTTTTTAGCATTCCTAATACCAAAAATATTGAATTAATTTGTGTCAAAATTAATCTTGGTAAGCGCTCTATTTATATTTTATGCTGCTATATACGACCATGTAGTCCGATCGAGACCTACCAACTTCTCATCGACGCAGTTGATTTCTTGTCCAATACCATGGTTACGGTTGACAATATGTTGGTCTTGGGTGATTTCAATCTACCTGATCTGTTATGGTTGCGGTCAGATGATGATTCTCACTTTGTTGCTGTAGATGCAACTACTCAAAAGGAAGTTTTATTTACTGATAATCTCTCTGACAACGGTCTCTGCCAGATCAGTGATATTAAAAATAATCTAAACAGGCAACTCGATCTTATTTTCTCTACTAATAATGTAAATTGCATTGTAGTGGAAAGTAGCTTCACTGTCTCCAGTATTGATCCGTATCACCCTCCTTTAGCTTTAACTTTTTCGTACGAGAACGGTATTATTAACGTAGATTCTGAAAAAACTTATTCTTTTAACTTCCATCAAGCTGATTTTGATAAACTTAATCATTTACTTATTAATTTAAATTTTGATGAAATTTTTAATAACCTAGATCCTAGACAATAACATTGATTTATTAACTGCAAACTTTTACTCAGCTCTATTCGAATGTTTTGTTTTGTCTGTTCCGATTTCGACAGGGACCGGGATATCGTCATCCCCACCATGGTATAATAAGGAACTTCGCTCAATCCGTAATCGTAGAAACAAATTATGGCAAAAAATTTGAAAGTCTAAAACAGACTTCGACTACATTCAGTATCTTTGCGTTTACGTAGAATTCTCGGATTTATCACAACTATTATAATGATGAATATTTGAATAAAATGCAAAGGGAGATTCTATCAAACCCTAAAATTTTTTGGCAATTTATCAATATTAAAAACAAATCAGATGGTTATCCTTCTACATTAAAGTATTTAGATAACTCATCAAATGAATTTAAGATAATCACTAATATATTTGCTAACTTTTTCAGTCAAGCTTTTAACGACAACCAATTTCAGCCTGATGAAAATTATTTTTCGTACTTAAATAATTGCAACCAAACTAATATCGGTTCTTTTAATATTGATTATAATGATGTAGTTGGTAAAATTCAACACCCTTAAGATGATTACTCATCCGGTCCCGATTGTTTGCCTACTATAGTTTTAAAAAAATGCTGTAACTCATTGGCGTACCCGTTAACATTTCTCTTTCAAATATCAATTTCTGATGGAATATTTCCCACTTTGTGGAAGAATTCTTTCATAATTCCGATACACAAAAAGGGTTGTAAAACGGATATTTAGAATTATAGGCCAATCGCAAAGTTATCTAGTATTCCAAAACTGCTCGAAAGTATAATTTACGATTCTCTATATTTTCATTGCAAATCGTTGTTTTTTTTCAAAGCAGCATGGGTTTTTTAAAGGTAGATCCACCACTACGAATCTAACTGATTTTGTTTCTAATACTTTAATCAATATGGAAAAAGGGAAAGAAATTGACGTAATCACCACAGATTTCTCCAAAGCGTTTGACAAGATTTCACACAAATTAATTTTGTTCAAACTTAAGGCCCTCGGTTTTCCTCCGGGGATCATTCGCTGGCTAGAATCATATCTAAGTGATCGTCAATACCGTGTTTTATTTAGGTCCTCTACTTCTGACCCTTTCATTGCAAAATCCGGTGTACCACACATGGCAGCCATCTTGGCCCACTGATTGGCAATAAATGATGTTGATTATATTATAGTTGATTCGAGTGTTTCAGTATACGCCGATGATATGAAAATATACAGAGAAATTGCAATTTGTAATATTCAATTTGTAATATTCAATTTGTAATTCAATCCAATCCTGATTGTAATATTCTTCAAAATGACCTAAACAAGTTTGTTCCTTGGTGTGCTAAAAACGACTTAGAACTTAATGTAACAATTACATATTCTCGAAAACGTTCTCGTTCCTCTTCACGGGATTACTTCATCAATATTGAGATCGTTTGTCGAGTTCCGACCCTTCGGGATTTAGGTGTTATCTGCGATGGTAAGCTTAACTTCAGATCCCACTACGATAGTATTGTAAATAGGGAACTCAGCGCTAGGTTTTGTAAAGCGGTGGTCCAAGGAATTCCTCTACCCGTATGTCACAAAATTCCTTTACATAACCATAGTAAAACCTCTGTTTGAATATACTAGTCACCATATACCATGCAGTTCATATTAATCGAATCGAAGCAGTTCAGCGTAGATTTGTCCGTTTTGCTTTACGGGCCTACCCTGGGTAGATACTTACAACTTACCCCCATACCGATCGTCTTAAGCTCACCAAGATGCAATCCCTTGAAAAACGTCGTGAAGTCGCTGACATTTTATTTGTGCAACAGGTCATTTCGGGATTAATAGAGTGCCCAGAATTCTTACATAATATTAATATAAACGTCAATGCGCGCTCTCTAAGATCTATCCTTGTTTTTCGAATAAATAATCATCGCACGAACTACAGTTATAATGAGCCATTCACAAGAATGCTACGTGAAGTTAATGTTATTGCAAACCACTTCGATTATAACAGTACGTAGCAAGCTTACTTTGAAAAGATTGTTGTACAGTTACACGTAAATGCGAGCCTAGTTTGTTTTTATTATGTCAGTTGAATGACTCTAGCATGTTGACTAATTACTAAAAATTAGCATGCTTTCGTTTTATTTGATTTTTAATTTAAATATTATTTTTTCATTTTATTTGATGAACTCGAATCGAATTTCCAGGTGCCTGTGGGGGATACCGTTCTTTTCTTTTTTATATTTTTTTGCGACAATTGCATTTTATTTATGTTTTAAAGATATACTTTTATTTATGTTTTAATTGTGTTTTTCACATTTGGTTTATACTAACATAGTAGTGCATTTATATACGTTCTGGGACAAAGGAAATGAGCAAAAATAATGAGCAAAATATTGAAAATAAATTCTATACTGCATACAAATAAATCAGTATTTAAAGAATTTTTGCACATTAATTATTAAGTATTTTTTTACCTTAATGAAATTTGACACCGCTTTAATTTAATTAAAAATATTTATACTTAATTATAATTCCATTTTTTTTTTTCAACTTCCGGTCAAGAATAATATGTAACATAATCTAAATTAATTTACTTTTCCAAAAGTATTGACAATTTTAAGGGTCAATGAATTAATCCGGATGCAGGTGCATTAATATTATTTTTTCACACGTGTAAAATTTAGCATAATCAGCTAATAAATTCTGTCAATTACGCAATTTCGATTAATTTTATTAAAAATTATTATTATCGGAAAAATAATATCATATTACAAAAGTAATAATTGCTAGAATAAAAATCATGTTTGAACATGTCGTTTGGAAGAAATGATATAAATAGAATATAAAATCCGAAATAATTATTAGTATTTCTAAAACGCTCCAAAGTTTAAGTTTAATTGTTTTAAAATTAATAAAATGGCAAATATTATGGAAAAGTTTCAAAACTCGGCAGCAGGAGCAGATAACGAAGCTCTAGCAGTAGATGAACTTATTGTAGACAAAGAATATGCAGTGGTTGACTTCGCTTTTAAGGAGACCAAGATTGGCGTAAAGTTAATAGTTAATTTAGAAGATCAAGAAACTGGCCAGCATATGTGGATTTTTTTACCAGATCGAATGATGAAAATTGCAAAAAGCGACGTAGAACTCGAATCATTAAACTCACATAAATATAATATGATTTTTAAAGGTAGAATTCCAGACAAAAAAAATATGGCTATTTTTGATTTTATTGAAAAACCGAATAAGTAATGAATGAAAATAAATTGTAAAGTAAAAAAGCTAGAAAATAAAAATTATTATTATACAAATAAAAAACATGGTTCTATTATTTTTACAAAAAAGTTTATTTATTTACAAGGTTTACATATTTGATTTGATATAATAAATTTTCTTCCTCCATTCTGATTATATTTAAATAATTTTTTATATAATTGTAAAATCTTCTTATCATTTTTTTCCAAATTACTCGAAAATTCATTTAAAAACTCTTTAAGTTTTTTTTGTTTTGCTTTATAGCATAAATATACAGCACAATAATTTCCGCATGTTGTTGAAAAAAACCCCTGCAATCTTTTCGAGCTTCCTGAAAATGTTTTACTGTTGTTTTTCAAAAATTCTAAAAATTGCTGATTTGATGGCATCTCTCCCAATGAATCGAAATATTCTGCTGTTCCTTTTGAATTAAAATAAAAAGCGACCCAATGCATGCCAGGTTTTGATGCCGGATCTGTATTTGCAATTATTAAAGCCGGTTTTTTCTTATTTTTAGAGGTAATTGATCAGCCGGAAAAACTCCTTGAAAATATTTCTTGGTGCATCGATTTTTTAGAAGAGCACGGGTGAGTTCTAAAGTATCCATCATATTGATTGATGTGTGAAGAAAACAGTTCTTTATAACCTTTGATGAATGTTCATATTTTGATCTATTTCGAGAATTGCATCATATTCGCAATATACAAGACATGTTACGGCCTCTTGTAAAGCGCTATGGAAACGTCCTTCTATTTTCACAGTGCCCTGATTTAATAAACTCGAGCAGTGTGAATTGTTTGAATGGTCTGAAGTAAGATCGAATGCAAGCAAAAAATGACCATTATCAAACAACTTTTTGCTAATTTGATGACTTCTATCATCATAATGAATTCCAGTACCTCTGAATATTGTGTGATAGCCTCTGGTACTAATAATATTTTTATTATTACTATAATCAAATTCCAGAGGCTGAGAAGGTATGTGAACTCCATTAACAGCCAAGTTAAACCGTTGCAACTTGTAATGTTGAAAATTAAATGGATTTTCTGCTTTTTCACCAGAATAAGCTTTATTAGAAACCATGCAAAATATTAATAAATTAGGCAACTGGCCAATAACTACATTATCAAGCGCTAATGAATGACTTCCTGGATGTAAAGTAAAAGATTTTATTTCGACTCGCTTGTACGGATAAATCGCATTTCTAGTTTGCAAAACTTTGTGATGCGCTAGTAAAATATCGGTATTCAGAGTTATATGATTTATGTATAAAGTTGCTTCAAGAATTTTTATTGATGATTCACCAGTCGCAGCCTCCATTATGCAAAAATCAGATTTTTCTAGATTTAAAGTAACTTTCAAATCGACATTATTTAATAGATATTTTGGCTGATTAAATATATCCGCATGAATTTTGCCCATAGCTCGATTTTATTGCCTTCTTTAAATAATTCTCTTCTTTTATCTAATCCAGGATTTTCCTTATCTATAATAGAATTAACTTTTCCCGTATCTAAAAACCATCCAGAAGACTCGAGATGAGTTTGTGATGCATCAGATCCATAATTTAAAAGTGTTTCTATGTATGCTCTGTAATGGTAATTATTATCCGATTGTGATACTGGCATATTATTTAAAGATACGATGCAATTTCGGATAAGCGAATGCAAAATATTATTCACAACGCCCACTTTTGGGGCAATCGATTTTGGATCAGCCGATTTCGATTCATTTCCTCCTTTAATTTGTAGAACCATTCTTAAATGTATATTTGAAATATCTCTATAAGTTTCGCCATTTCCCAAAGATACAAATTCGATAGAACTGGCATTATCTAAAGATGCAATGGAGCTAAAAGGAACTTCTTCACAACGTAAAACACTGGATTGAATAGGTAATGGCGAAAATAGGTCCAATTCGCTTTTCATGCATTCTACATGTGCTGCCATATTTATCTATTTTTAGTTTGTAAATATGTCTGATTTATTACGATTTTTTAGAAATTTTTTTAATTTTGATATATGTCTTCCTTTGCTGCTAGTCAAAGACTGGGTTTTAGCTTTCAAAGTTTTCTTTTTTATACGTAATCCGGACCCCGATTGAGCCATATTTTTAAGCTTTTTTATACCTTTTTCTTTCAGCTCATTTACAGCTGCAACACTTTGATGTTTTAAAATTTCAGTTATGGGTCTACTACAAATATCTTCTAAAACAGCCTTTCCCGATTTAATTGCTTGATTTTTTAATGCTGAGATCCCCGATTGCCACAATGGTTTCAAATATTTAAAAATTCCCGAGAAAAAAGCTCCGACACTCCCTCTACCCGATTGGATAACTCTCGGGATATCGTACACATCTCCTATGTCATGCGTGCCGCCACCAATTTGGCTCATATAATAATTTGTGTATACTTTTTCCATGGTTGAGTACAGAATGAAGAAATTTTAAGCGGACATTTTATTTATATAGTTCCTAATTTCTTAAAATGCAATGTGCAAAATATCGGCGTCGAACTAGCTTTGAAATCGACTTTTCTACCCAAGTGACAAGTCATCTGCTATCAATAATGAAATACTTGGAATAGAAGAAATTTCTATTGGCGAGTACTCGATTCTATCAAATTTAATATGCTGTTGCGATTCATTGACTGGCAGGACTCGTAAACATCTTATAAATTGACTGCCAAATAATCTAGGTTTTATAATATCGCTATAAACGAAAATATGACCAACCACATTATGTTTTTATTTTTTTATTTTTAAATGATTTATTAAGCTTTCAATTGAGCCTATGAGAGGAAATATCATTTCAAGTATCTGAAAATTATTTATAATGAGGCCTTCAGTTTCTTTGTTTATTTCCTTATTTTTACTATCCTCATTTTGCGATCGCGCTTGCGTGTTCATAAAGAAATGTTTAGAAGGTGAGAGACTTGCCGGATCAGACGCGATAATTGTTTTTCTGGAAAAATTTGAATCCATATTGAGCTCATTTAAAAAAATTTCCGAAATGCCAACAACCCAATCGCCTGTAAGCTTCAAACATTTTTGCAGAGAATTTGTCAAATTAGATTGGACATTATTCGAGTAAATATTGTGAGAGTTATTACTAAAACCTGTAACAAAAAAATCCGTGTCCGACATGATGTATACAAGTGGTAATATAATTATAAAATAAAGCAAAGTAAATTCTTTTTTATATACATTTTTATTATTTACAACATTTATTTTTTCATATATACATGTCTACATATAAAATTATTTAATCTTACACCATGAAAAAATATTATTTCCCGTTTGTTTTTTAGATTTAGAACGAGAACGAGTTATACGAATTTCCCTAGTTTCCTCAGCTTTATTTTCATGTTCTGCTTTTTTAATCATTTCACGTAATTCTGCATCATCAATTTTTTTATTATCGTCACATAGAATAGTATAAACTGACCCATCTTTTTCTATAATTTTCATATCATCATGCTTTCGTTCTTTTTTTTTTAGGCTCCATAGTATCATCTAAATTCTAAAACATTCCTATTTCTTTTTCTCGGTGCCTTGGGAGATTTGAAGCGTTCATGATTATCTGAAAAATTTTCATCTTCAAAATATGTTTCCTTCATACTTTCATTTAACATTTACTGTTTTTCTGGAACAGTTTGCGATGAAAAATCATTTTTAAATATAAACTTAGTTTGAGAAGAGTTGTCTTTCCAATTTTAAGTTTCATGATTCATATCTTTATTCGCTTCACCCCTTCTTCTCAAAGTAGATAATTTCAAAAGATTTTGACGTAGCTCTATCCATTTTTGTTGATCGCTTTTTTCATTATCATAAATAATGTGTAATAATTTTTTAGAAATGATTTCAGCTTCAGGATTTTCTTGCAAGCAAGTCTTTATACGATTATAAGCATTAGGAAATATTAGCAGCATTTTAGTCATTTCATTACTATGCATTTTCGATAATTTTACCGATTATTCCCGAAAAAATTGTTGCTAAAATAGTTGGTAAAAATCCGCCTTTTTGAATTAGAAGTTTTCTTTTAGAAGTTAAACTTCGCTTTGGGCATGATAAGCATCGCATTTCCTTTTTATACTTTCTGAAATATTTTTTATCTTTTTCATTAATTTTATTATTTCCATTTAATGTATTGTATACTATTTCTATTAAAGCTTTAATTGCATCAGTATTTGCATTTTGTAAAATAGCCTTTCTAAATTTAGGTTTAGCTTTCTGTAGCACGTGTAATAAATGCTTGTTGTCCGCCAATCTTTTCAATTTGAAGTTTTTCGTCATTTTCATTTATAATGCAAAAACAACAACAAAACTCTTTATTAAAAATTTCCGATCGGAATCTAAGACAATCGTTTATATTCTGAGTAAGGTCGATTAATAAATAACCATGAGGTTTTTCAGTTACCTCTTTATATATTCTCAACAAATCTATATATTCTCAACAAATCTCTTGAGGGTATATTTGTCTGGCTAAATGTTGAAATTGAAGTTGATCACGAGGCATTTAATGATATATCTCTAGAATGTGAAGCTTTATGAAAAATATTTTGAGTTACTATCACTATTGATAAATTTCGATGATGAGAGCATTTTGTAAATAGCTCACATATTTGCTTATTAAAACCTTCCATCATCAGATCATCTAAAATTATTAAAACAGGCTCATTTTCGAAATTTTCAAAATGTTCTGGCACACCTTTATGAAATTGAACATTTGAAATATTCGGCACTGAATTACTTTCAGCAAAACACCAAATTACTTTACTAGGTGTATTTTCTATTAAAAACTCCTTATTTAAAATTAGTTTTTCCAAAAATGTCGTTTTCCCACAACTAGAAGGTCCACTTATTATCATAGTAAATGGATGCACAAATTGAAAAAACATTTTAAAAATCGCACCCTTGACTCACGACCGCCTCTTCTTTAATGTCATGATTTTTATGGGACAGACGTTTAAAAGTAATCCCATGAAAAGTCGAAAGTAGCTCCAAGTAATTCACTAAAATCAATCGCATAATTTTTATACGTTTAAAAGTAATCCCAATAAACGGCAAAAGTAGCGCCGCTTAATTCCCTAAAAGCAATCCCGTAATCGCATACAAAGTCAAAAGCAGACGTTTAAAAATAATCACATACAAAGTCAAAAGCAGACGTTTAAAAATAATCGCATTCAAAGTCAAAAGTACACATTTAAAAATAATCGCATTCAAAGTTGAAAGCATACGTTTAAAAGTAATCGCATACAAAGTCAAAAGTACACGTTTAAAAGTAATCGCATACAAAGTCAAAAGCAGACGTTTAAAAATTATCGCATTCAAAGCCAAAAGTAGTTCAATACAAGTAACGCCATTATTTTTAGACATTTAAAAGTAATCGCATTCAAAGTCAAAAGCAGTTCACTAAAAGTAACGCCATTATTTTTAGACGTTTAAAAGTAATCGCATTCAAAGTCAAAAGTAGTTCACTAAAAGTAATGCCATTATTTTTAGACGTTTAAAAGTAATCGCATAGAAAGTCAAAAGTAGCGCCGCTTAATTCGCTAAAAGTAATGGCATGATTTTTAGACGTTTATGCAAAATTTTAAGCGCGAAAAGCAAAACAATTTTATGATCTGCAAAAGATTTTTCATCATTAAACATTTTTATTACCGTTAATTGGCTCAAATATTTTTAACTCAGGTTTTTTTTAAGGTTTTTGGAAAATTGATCACAGAAAATCTAAAGCAAGAAAATTCATAGTCAAGAAAAATTCATCGCACAAAATTGATCGCTGGGAAAATTCGTCGCAGGAAATTTCATCGCTGAAAATTAATCGCTGAAAAATTTTATAGTCAAGAAAAATTCATTGCAGAAAATTAATCACTAGGAAAATTCGTCGCACAAAATTAATCGCTGAAAAAATTAATCGCAGGAAATTTAATTGCTGAAAATTAATCGCTAGGAAAATTTATCGCAAGAAAATCCATCGCAAGAAAAATTCGTAGCCAAGAAAAAGTCATAGCAGAAAATTAATCGTTAGCAAAATTCGTGCAAGTAAATTTCATCGCTAAAAATTGATCGCTAGGAAAATTCATCGCAAGAAAACTTTATACCCATAAAAAATTCATTGCAGAAAATTAATCGTTAGGAAAATTCAACGCAAGAAAACTTCATCGCTGAAAATTAATCGTTAGGAAAATTCATCACAAGAAAATCCTTCGCAAGAAAACTTCATACCCATAAAAAATTCATCATAAAAAATTAATCACTAAGAAAATTCATCGCCAAGAAAAATTCATTGTAGAAAATTAATCACTAGGAAAATTCGTTTCAGGAAATTTCATTGCAGAAAATCCATCGCAAGAAAAATTCGTAGCCAAGAAAAAATCATAGCTGAAAATTAATCGTTAGCAAAATTCGTACAAGTAAATTTCAACACGGAAAATTAATCGTTAGGAAAATTCATCGCAGCAAAACTTCATCGCTGAAAATTAATCGCTAGGAAAACTCATCACAAGAAAATACTTCGCAAGAAAACTTCATACCCATAAAAAATTCCTCGCAGAAAATTCATCGCAAGAAAATCCATTGCAAAGAAAATAAAATTCATTAAATAGTGTGAAACGCGGATTATAAATGCAATAATAACATAATTTGAAGTGTGATGGATAGAAAATAAAAAAAATATATTGGAATTTGCTTATAAAATATTATATATTTAGTTTTATTGAAAAACAATCAATTTTATAAAGAAGTATCAACAAGTTTAAAAAAATATATGAATGTACTTTATACAGGCTCATGAATCTGGTGAAGGTGCTAATTGAAGATCAACAGATATATCGCGTAACTAATCTTAGTAACAAATTTATTTGAAAATGGGTAAAACTTACTTTAAATGATTTTTTGAACTTATAACATTTTCCTATGAAATTTCTGAATGATCCTGCTGAAGTTTCCTAAATAAAAATATTATACTTTGAGGATTCGGATTTATATTTTAATTTTGGATTCATTATGCAGGCCATCGAAATTGTTATTAATGAAATAATGTATTATGCTTAATAATTAATAATAATTATTAGATTGAATTTAGGAAGTAAAAAAAATTAAACTTGAACTTAAGCATAAATATTTGATTTTTCAGTAATAATGAATTATTAATTGATGAACTAACAAATTTAATTGAGAAAAATAAAATATTTATCTTTAAAATTATTTGCGATAGGTTATCAAATTTACGTTAATAATAATTTCTTATTACTTAATTAATAAAATTAACAAAAAAGCAGGATTTTAATAAAATGTATTTATAATTAAATTCTTTGCCGCATCATATTATTGTTCCGATAATTATTGATTTTACAAAAAACGAATTCATTCCCGTTAAATTATAATTAAATTGCTAAAATTGATAGTTTAAAAATTTAAGTAATGACTTATGCGAAATTTAAAAGTGAGAAAAAAACAATATATAATGCACCAATTCAATTTATGGACTCATAAAATTCATAAAACTTCTGGAAAAGTAAAAAAATTAGAACAATTTAGATCATGTTATAATACATTATTCTTAGCCTGAAGTGAAAAGAAAATGAATATTACGCTTAAGTATAAATTTCAGACTACGGGAGACAAAACCATTTAATTCAGAATTTCAAAAAAAATTACTTCGCTTAAGCCAAGTTCAATGACAATCGAATATTTTAACTAAAACATCTAACTCGATCTGAATGTAATATTTTATACAATTCTACATTGATCACCCAAGCCAAATTACTAAAATTAATTGCGGGCCATAAAAAAGGGTTGCCAGGAAGTTTAGAATTAATTGTAAAACTACTTGAAATTCTGAATGGATAAAAAATCTTAATATAATACAATTGTCAAATGTAAAAGTAGTAGAACATATTCGATAAAAACGCTTTTCTGACAAACTATAAATCATGACTTAAGTGCTTTTGCCCCTCAGCCGGAGAAATATTTTTAATAGAAAATTAATGCAATGTCAATTTTTTTATTTTCAATATTTTATACGAATTAATTTCAATAATTTATATGAAATGTGCAAAAATGAATAAAATGTTCATTATTTTATATGGAGTATGGAATTTATTTTTAATATTTCACCCATTTCATTTGACCATTTCAACTGAATCCGAATTAATTGACCCTTAAAATTCTCAAAACTTTTTGGAAAAGTAAAAAAAAATCCATTTTTATCATGCTATATATTAGCCTTAGCCGGAAGTAAAAAAACAATTAAAATTACGCTTAAGTATAAATCTCAGACTACGGGGCAAAACCATTTAATTCAGAATTTCAAAAAAATACTTCGCCTAATCCAAGTTCAATGACAATCGAATATTTTAGCTAAAACATCTAACTCGATCTGAATGTAATATTTTATACAATTCTACATTGATCCACCAAGCCAAATTACTAAAATTAATTGGGGGAAAAAAAAAAGGGTTGCCAGGAAGTTTAGAATTAATTGTAAAACTACTTGAAATTCTGAATGGATAAAAAATCTTAATATAACTTGCGGTTTACACTAGACTTTTTCTTAGACAGAACATATATTCTGTCTACGAAATGTCAAGTGTAAACCAGACAGGATTTCTGTCCCGACAGAAAAATCACGATTTTTCTCTAGACAACTTTTCAGATTTTTTTGCAGATTTTTTTTGACATTTCTTAATTTGCAAATGGCGATATTTGATAATAATGTTAGATTTGCTCCTGAAATTTAAAATTTAATTAGTTTGCGATGATTATTTGAGAGTACAAATTAGTTTACTACTAAATAAATAAAAGATACATATTATTGAGGTGTGAACAACTATATTATTAAAAATATTTTTATTTTAATATTTTTATAGCTAATTGTTTTCTTGGTGACGACATGATTAAAATGAAATGTTAGACAGAAATATCTGACACCAAATAGCCAGCGTGTTTTTTTTACCTGTCAAAAAAAATATCAGATAGAAATGTCTAACATTTCTATCAGGAATTTATGGCTAGTGTAACCACAGCGTAATACAATTGTCAAATGTAAAAGTAGCAGAACATATTCGATAAAATTAGCCGATATATTAGCCTTAGCCGGAAGTAAAAAAACATTTAAAATTATGCTTAAGTATAAATATTTTTAATCTAAACTTAATGCGTTCACAAATGAAAGAAATGTTTATAATTTTGTATACTCCAATTTATTTTCGTCAATTTTCGAAGAATTACTCATTCTCATTTCATTCATATAAACTATTAAAATGTTCAAAAATGAGCAAAATGCTCGTTATTTTGTATGGGGTAGGTATTTATTTTCAATATTTTGCCCATTTGCAAAGAATTATTTAATTCATATAAACTATTAAAATGTGCGGAAGTGGGCAAAATGCACATTATTTTGTATGGGGTATGGGATTTATTTTCAATATTTTACTCATTTGCGAAAAATTACTTAATTCATATAAACTATTAAAATGTTCAAAAATGAGCAAAATGTGAGTTATTTTGTATGGGGTAGGAATTTATTTTCAATATTTTGCCCATTTGCGAAGAAATGGGCATTATTTTGTATGGGGTGTGGAATTTATTTTCAATATTTTGCCCATTTGCGAAGAATTATTCATTTCATATAAGCTATTAAAATGTGCAAAAATAAGCATAATGGGCATTATTTTGTATGGGGTGTGGAATTTATTTTCAATATTTTACCCATTTGCGAAGAATTACTTAATTCATATAAACTATTAAAATGTGCAAAAATGAACAAAATGTAGATTATTTTGTATGGGGTATGGGATTTATTTTCAATATTTTGCATATTTACGAAGAATTACTTATTTCATATAAACTATTAAAATGCACAAAAATGAGCAAAATGTTCATTATTTTGTATGCGCTATGGATTTTATTTCCAATATTTTGACCTTTTTAATTAATTATCTGGTTATGCTAAATTTTAAACGTGAAAAAACAATATTAGTGCACGTGCATCGCAATCAATTCATTGATTAAATTAATTAATGTTACATATTATTCTTGACCGGAAGTTGAAAAAAAAAATGGAATTATAATTAAGTATAAATATTTTTAATTAAATTAAAGCGGTGTCGAATTTCATTAAGGTAAAAATTACTTAATAATTAATGTGCAAAAATTCTTTAAATACTCATTTATTTGTATGCAGTATAGAATTTATTTTCAATATTTTGCTCATTATTTTTGCTCATTTCCTTTGTCCCAGAACGTATATAAATGCACTACTTAACATATATCTTCTATATGCTTGTGTTCGCTGATCCGACACTTTATCGGTCTTCCTCGTGGGTTCCTGTTCTTGATTATGGGTAGATGTGGGCTTACGTTAGAGATGGAAAGAAGGATATGGATTAGATACTCAATTACTAAATTAAATTAGAATTCTTTTGGAATATTTATGAAAATTCTTAAGGAATATATATGAAATTTTTTAAGGAATACTAATAAAACAGAAAGAGTTTAAAATAGCGTGTGTTTAAAAAAGTATTAACTTTAAAATTATTTTTAATTAGTACACGTAAAGTTAATACGTTCACCCCTCAACGTCACTATATGTGACGCTGTAGTTTTCCCTGAAACTCATGTCACATAAACATATTGGGTTACATTTTGTAAGAAATATATTTAGCTACAATTTCGCGGTAGTTTCTGGTAAGCAATTTTGTTGTACTTTTTAGTTTCTGGTAGAATATGACACATACATATTTGTGTGCAACGGTCTGTGGATACGCCAAGAGGTCTTATAAATATTTTGTATTTTTACAGTATTCCCCGGTATAGTTTTTACGGTATATTTTTTGCTCATGAGTTTCTACAGGTAAGTCAAAAAATGTGGGGGGGGGGGGGGTGAACGTATTAAAGATAATTTAGTTTTATTTTTAATTGCTCTTTTTTTGTTTATCTATCGCATGAACGCATGAAATATGACTTGCAAACAAAATGAAAATGAGGTGCAAACCATTTTGGTAAGCTAAATTAGGTATATATTAGGTATCAGGAGATTTCGCTAATTTTGTTAAAATTATTTTTAACAAATTAATTACGGATGACGTTGGCAAATCATTTACGTAATTGAGTATCTAATCCATATCCATCTTTCCATCTCTAACGTAAGCCCACATCAACCCGTAATCAAGAAGAGGGACCCACGAGGGAGACCGATAACGTGTAGGATCAGCGAACACAAGCATATAGAAGATATATGTTAGTATAAACCAAAAGTGAAAAACACAATTAAAACATAAATTAAAGTATATCTTTCGTCTATATGCTTGAATTCTTGCACTTTCTCCCCATTCAAAATAGTATAAAAAAATAAAAAATAATAAAAAATAAAATATATTAATAGAAAAGTTAAAATATATTAAAAAATAAGAAAATATTCAAAATTAGAATTGAGTTGTGTTCGAGTCAGATTGAAAAGTGGACTGTATAAAACTAATTGTGATTACTTTAAGTCGAATCTAATATTTGAATTTTACCATTAAAGAAATAAAAAGAAATAAAAGGCGATATATTTGACGGTTTAAACGTTATAATATTTATTGATTGATTAATGATAACTCGACAATTTTCTAAAACGCAAGAGAGCGATTTTTTAAGTTGTACAGGAATTTATACATTTCAAATAGAATTTAAATTATGTTATTTTACATTAATATAATACAAATTAAAAATATAATTGATTGTGGTGAATTAAGTTTCCCGCTGTTCCCTTTATAATGTTTTCCATATTGCATATAAGTTGTGGCTAACTTCACTTCTTTAATGGTCGATCATGACCCGATCAGCTGTTTGATGTGTCAATCAACATTCTCCGGCGCCTTGAACAATTAGTTCGAAAAAAAAACAATAATAAATAATAAAGTTTTTTTTCGTCGTGCGCGTACATGAAAATAAAAATAAAAATTATATTTATATGTCGTAAATTAAATTAATTTAAATAAGAAAATAATAATATTCTTATTCGGTAGTGTTGTGATTAGTGTTAATAAATGTTTATAATTAATTTCTTAAGTTTTTATGTGTAAATAAATTGTTTTTATTTGTATTTTCACTAATCACTAATAATAAAAAAGTTCAGTGTTTGTAAATTAATTTATATATATATTCTTAAAATAAAAATAAATAAAAGTTCATATATTTTTTATTTTATTTATAACACAAATATTAAATTAAATGTTGTTTGTTTTTTATGTTTATAACACAATAATATTAAATTAAAATATTTGGTTTTGTATTATTGTTATTATATTGATTAATTTGTGTTATCATTAATTATATTTTGTTCGTCGGAATAATTATCTACGATCGGTAATAAACACACCTTTTGTACCGACCGTTTAAAGGTATTTTGCGCAGTCCGAACCGATACAACGCGAGTTAGACCATCTTTACCGGGATGGATTTCAGTAATCCGCGCGAGTGGCCAGTGCGTTGGCGGTGAATTTTCGGATTTTAATATGACAATATCTCCAATTTTTATATTGTCATGTTGGACGTTCCATTTTGGTCGACGTTGTAATCTGGATAAATAATCATTTTTCCATTCATCCCAGAAATCTTGGTAAATTTTCTGAATATATTGCCATCTATCTAGATGATTTAATTTTATATTATTTAAATCAATTTCAGGTGGCGTGTTTAAAGCATCCATAATTAAAAAATGTCCAGGAGTTAAGACGTTAAGATCGTCTGCGGACGATGTTAATGGACATAATGGTCTAGAATTTAAAGCTGCTTCAATTTGACAGAGTAATGTACTGTACTCTTCAAATGTTAATTTTGCATTACCTGTTAAGCGCTTTAAATGAAATTTGATAGATTTGACACCAGCTTCCCATAACCCGCCGAAATGGGGTGAAGCTGGAGGATTAAAGTGCCATTGTGTACCTAAAGTGGTCAGTTTATCAGCTATTTCGGTTGACCATTGTGATTGGATGAGCTTCATGTCTTTTAAAAAATTATTATTTGTACCGCAATCGCTGTGAAGATTTTTACAAATTCCGCGACGTGAAGTAAATCTTCTAAAAGCCGAAATAAAAGCTGCAGAACTGAGTTCACTGACTAGTTCTATGTGAATCGCTTTGGTACACAAACAAATAAAAATAGCGATGTAACCTTTTAAAAAGGTTTTACAGCGTCCTTTGTACGCTTTAATTTCCAAAGGACCAGCATAATCGACGCCTGTAAAATGGTCGAGCAACTTGAACGCGTGATGCGGGTAAGTTTCCCATTAATTGTGTTGATTCTTTAGCTAAAAATCTAAAACAAATCAAACATTTTTTAAGATTTTTCTTGATATTATTTTTTGCATTTAAAATCCAATATTTTTTTTTGTAAATATGCCGAGACTAATTTAAGACCACCGTGTTGAGTTTTTATATGTGCGTCTTGAATAATTAGATCAGAAAAATGCGATTTTTTTGGTAATAATATTGGATGTTTTTGTGCAAAAGGTAAATTTGAGTTTTGCAATCTGCCACCAACTCGTATAATTTTGTTTTCATCCAAGAAAGGACACAAAGTTAAAATATGACTTTTTTTGAAATTTCAGTTTTTTTTAGTAAATTTACCTTTTCTGAACTAAAACGATCATCTTGAATGAAACGAATGAGAAAATTTAACGAATTTTCTATTTCTACAACAGAAAGTGGAACGCTGTTTATGTGTGCGTATAATTATGCACATCTCTAAAGCAATATGAAACAACTCTAATTAGTTTGGTAAGTTGTGAATATTTATTTATAATTTCGTGAATATATGAACTAGTTATTGTATATAATAAAATTTTAATTTCCTTTTTTTCTAAATTTGTGTCGTTTATGTTTTGCTGTTGACAATCTATAATAATTGGATTTTTTAAAAAGTTGGGACCATTCCACCAGATTTTGCAGCTTTCCATCTGATCTGGAAGTAATCCACGAGAAGCTACATCGGCTGGATTTTCGTTAGTACCAACATGACGCCAACAGCTCGGATTGGTAAGTGATTGAATTATGGAAACTCTGTTCGCTACAAAAGTTTTCCATTTTGCAGGTGGTGACTGTATCCATGCTAAAGTTATCATAGAATCTGTCCAGGCATATGAATTCATATTTTGAAGTTTCATCGCTTGCTGCACAATTTTCATCAGCTTCGCCAACAGAACCGCTGCCAACAATTCTAAACGTGGTAATGAAATACGTTTTAATGGTGCTACTTTTGTTTTTGCTGTAATTAATTGGACTTTAATACTTCCGAGTTCATCTTCAAAACGCAGGTAAATAACAGCAGCATAAGCTTTTTCCGATGCATCTCTAAACCCATGTAACTCAATTTTTTTAGATTCTTGTGTGGTTTGAATCCAGCGCGGTATGTGAATTTTTGCTAAGTTCGGAAGTTGTTGACGATATATTAACCATTTTTGTTGTATATCATATGAAACAGTATCATCCCAGCCGCATTGTTGTAACCATAGTTCCTGCATAAGTAATTTTGCTGACACTATGCAAGGAGATATCCAGCCAAGTGGATCAAACAATCGCGCTATATCCGACAAAATTGCTCGTTTTGAAATTATTGTTGGTTCGTTGGGTAAGTTAACTTTGAACTGGAATACGTCTCTGGCTGGATGCCATTGTATGCCCAACGCCTTGATGTATTCTTCTTTTTCGAAATCTAATGGTAAATTAATTTCTCTTTCATTTTCAGGAATCTGTTGTAATACCTTTTCGTTATTGCTGGCCCATTTTCGCAATGGAAATCCAGCTCGATTTGTTGCAGCTATTAATTCTGCTTGAGCATCAATGGCATCCCGAATCGAATCAGCTCCATACATCACATCGTCGACATAAAAGTTATTTTTTCAAACGTGAGATGCAACTGGAAAATCTGGTTGTTCATCATCAGCCAATTGATGTAAGGTGCGTATTGCTAAATATGGTGCACATGATGTGCCAAAAGTTACTGTTTTCAAGCGTACGTTTTGATCTCCGCTGCCGTATTATCTCTCCAACATATGATTTGATACATAGAATCTTCAGGATGTATCCAAATTTGTCTATACATTTTGGTGATTTCAGCTGAAAATGCAATTTTAAACTTCCTCCATTTCATGATAATGGTAGTTAGCTCATTTTGTAACTTAGGACCGTTTAATAATTTTTTATTAAGAAAACCACCATTTATATCTTTACAGGAAGCATTGAAAACAACACGTAATTTTGTTGTTGTGGATTCCTTGAAGACTGCGTGATGTGGGAGATAATACACTGCTCCATCTTCAGCAGCATGAACTTCTTGCATTTGACCTAACTTTAAATATTCGGTAATACAATCAACATACATTTCTTTTAATTTTGGATTAATTATAAATTTTTTTTCTAATTGCAGCAATCTCATTATTGCAGACTTCTTTGAATTTTTGAACACTGGTCGTACCTCATTTCTGAAAGGTAAACGAACCTCATAACGACCGTCTAATCTACGGTTATGCGATGTAGCGTAATGATTTTGGCAATATTTTTTTCTTCGGTGAAGATACGACCTTCTACTACTTCTTCCAATTCCGAAAATCGTTTAAGTTGGGCATCTAAATCAATTGACTGATGATGAACCGCAACACTTTTACGATGGGAATTGACTACCTGACCGGAAAGGATCCACCCTAATTCAGAAAATTGCGCTATAGGTGAATCTGGGGGCCTTTGATGAGACCATTGTAACAGATGAAATCGCGAAATAATTAATTTATTTTATTTAAATTACCATGTTGTTGGTATTATATTATTTTACTAATGTCAATAACAAATGTCAAAAATTCACAATTTTTAGATGACAGTATGTCATAATTATTGCCATATTAAATAATAACTGCGGGGAATGGGGAAGGTGACGGTTAGAGTGCGTGGAGATCGGTAGGAAGAAGTATGAATGGTATGGGAGAGACTGCGCGAAATATACAATGAAAAAAAATTGGCGGGAAAAATAGCGTGGGTGAGAAGGTTTAGAAACTAGAAAGAAAAGAAATTTTAGGAGAGAAAAGAAAAAAATAGAAATTAGGAAAGATCGAACGATCGGACAAGGTTTTGAGAGGTGGTAAGTGGAGTTTTAGCAGTTGAAATTGTTGGTTGCATTTTTTTTTGTAGTGAGATATAAATTAAAAATAATTAAATAAACTAAAATAAAATTTTGTTGGTTGAAAGTTGACTAAATATATAGGAAAGAAAAACAAAATTTATAAATAAAAAGGAAAAACATTAAATAAATTCTATTAAATTGACACCAAATAAATAATAATAAATGTGTTAAGAATTCACATAATATTAAAATAATATTAACATCAAGACTTAAATTAAAAACCATAAATTTTGGTTATTTTTTTTTTTGGTGCAATAAAATTAATTGCAAATAATATAAAATACATATATTTGATTATATTATTTAAAGTCAAATGGTGTAAAATGAAGAAAACTAGAATCTAAAAATATATAAAAAAAAAAAAAAAAGGGAGTAGATAACCGAAAATTTTCAAGTACAAAATTAGATTTTTAATGAAAGTGTTGTTTTTTTTTCCTTTCGATAATTTTACAAAAAAATAAATAATATAAAATTATATATTAAAATAAAATAAAAACGATATTTTTAAATATGTAACAAAAAAAAAAAAAAAAAAAAAAATATAATAGTTTACATAAATGGTGTACATATATGATTAGAATAAAGAATTGCAAAAGAAAAAATTGGTTATAATTTTTTTTTTAAATTAATGAAAAGGAATTCAACGAAAATCTAAAGGAAAAGTGCTGGAAAATCACATTAACTAAATAAATTAAAGTAACAGAAAATTAAATTATTGAAGTAATTTGTATTCTTTTTTTTGGTTGATACATTATTTTTTTAAAAAAAAAAAAAAAATTATTGCAAATTAATTCTAATAGTAAAATAAAAAAAATAAAATAAAGTAGAATCACGGATAACCTATATGGTTTCCCCTAGTAAAATTAGTATTTTGGTTTTTTTTTTTTTTTAATTTTGTACAGGTTCCTGTGAAATCAGTACTGGCTTCGCCGGAAATCCAAGGTAATTGTTTTTAATTATTTTTTTTATTATGGTCAAAGATTTAAACATAATTTTTTTTATTAAATTAAATTAAAGTATGAAAGTACCATTTATTTTTTTTTAAACTAAATATAACAAATATTGTAATATTGTAAATAATTTTCCAATCACATTACATAAAAACTAAAATAAATTGAGTTATATTTTTTGTAATATCAACCAAATTGGCGGTGTTTTATTTATTTTACCAGGATCAAACGACTTCCTATAAAATGGAGTAAAATTCATAATGGGGTGAGAATTCACCGGAAGTTTATTCGCCATCCCTTTCCTCATCCTTTCTATTTCCTATGAGTATGTTTCCCAAGTGTTGTGTTGTAAGATTTTATTTATTATAGGAATCTGGCTCCGGGATATTGTCTCCCACGCCCCCCGGCGAAACTCAGCCCGGCTGAAAAACAGGAGGTGAAGGCAATATCCCATTAAACCTGATGAATACCTCCATACCAGGATTTAATGTAGTAGCGAAACCAGTTTTTTTTTCTAGTTTAGCTGTTACATAAAATGGCGCCCAACGTGGGGCCAGCGCGGCTGTCAAATGCGAGGGAAGTTGTAATTCAAAAAAAAAAAAAAAAAAAAAATTTCTAAATTTCAGTGGAAATTATTGTACTTTGAATTGTTGGTTCAAATTTTTTTTTTGTATACATTTTATGATAAAGTTTGGTGGTCCAAAAATTTAATCAATGTATAAATTTATAAATTTTATTTAGTTTTGATTATGTAAGGTTGTCCTTAAATAAATCCAAAAATAAAATTTATATAGTAGAGTAAAATTATTATGATTATATAATATAATTCGATGATTGTAAATTAAAAAAAAAAAAAAAATATAAAATTTCGGAGTTATGATAGATATTAGGTAGTCCTAAAGCTAATCCTTCAATAAAATTATTTGAGATTTAAACCAAAAATTTAAATTGAGTGCAATTCAGCTAAAGAATTTTTTTTTTGATCGCTTTACAATTACAATTTTCTTCGTATAATGAAAAAGCGACAGTGCCGCTACAATTGGTTTGAGAAGTCGGTAACTCCCAATTGTAGTTTCCTATAATCAATTAATCGATTCTTATTTTTGTTTTTGATTTTGGTTAAAATAATATCGATAATTTTAGATAAAATTGCGGTTGTCCGAATTTTAATCGATATCGATAATAAGATAATGAGATGTTTAAATAAAATTTTCCTTTCGGTTGTTCCGAATGTTAATAAACATAATATATTATTTTAATGTTGATTAATATTTTTTTTTCTTATTATCAACAAATAATAAAAATAAAAATAATAAAATAAAAAAAAAAAAAAATATGTACAATAAAATGAATGGTTTATTTTAAAATAAAATGAAGTGAGATTGAAGCAGGTGGTCCTGTTGTTAATCCTTCAATTATAAAATATTTTGGCCAAAATCAAAGAAATTCTTAAACCAGTTTCCTTTCCTTGTCCTTTCCTTTGTACTCCTTGTGGTGAATAAATGAGTGGTGAGTTACCACCCTAATTCCAAACATTAATTAAACAGCAATTTTGTATTTTTTTTCATATATAAATTATATTGTAAGCATTAAATACAATTAAATATATTTAAAATATACTCAAATAATATAAATAGTATTATATTAGAAATATATTAAATAAATCAGATTTACAATATATATAATTGAATATATTTAAAAAAATAAAAAAAAAAAATAAAGGAACAAATATAAAAATTTTACTATATTATCAAAAGAATTAAAAGATTTTTTTTTGATTTTTTTTTTTTTTTTGTGAGAATTAAAAATATTTATCAATCGATTGAAAATATTGTTTATCTGGAATTCCAAATTGATTTATAAATATTGCATACCAATAGGTGGAATTTATTTAATTTTTTTTTCCGGATTGAAACGGAAGTAATAGATATCGAATTTTAACGTTTAAAATATATTTTTTGTAATGGATCCAATTTACCTGGAAAAGGACGAGGTAACCTATGAGTTACAACTCCGAAATCAGGATCATGTAACGAGTTCAGTAGGTAGAGGAAGAACTTTATTGAAAAGTTTATTAGATAGCGAAAAATTAGAAAAAAAAATACATATGTTAGTGAAATTAGATTCGCCGTCGAATGAGTTAGGTATATGTAGGGAGAAAATCGAAATTTTGAGTGATTTGGTTGAGTTAGGATTACAAGAAGTGGATGAATTTAAAATTTATAGTGGAAATAGTAGATTGTACCACGTTCAAAATAGATTGAGAAATTTAGAAGAGTTTAGTCCAAACTTAAAACCTTCAATTAGTATTTTGAACAATCGGATTGATGAATTGTGGAAGAAAATTGAAACTTTTGAAAGGCAGAGAGCTGAATTAACGGTTACAACGAATGAGGAATTGATTAGTATGATTAATCCGAGTTTAAACGAGGGGAATTTAGGCGATGGAGCGCGAGCGTTAGAGCTGCCGCAAAGTACTAGAAGTAATGTGTTAGGTGCTAGATCGAAAGAAAATTTACAACCCAATTTATCATCGGTTTATCGGACTCAACCGAATACGGTAACTGCAGGGTGGAATAGTTTACCGCGAATGTCTACGTCTGTCAATGTATCTTCGTACAATCCCAATCCCAATCCGTATGTCTTTCCTACAATTCCTTCAAATCCTGATCCGTTGTCTTATGGGTATCACCAAACCCCTTATTTTCCTCAATCGTATTATCCGCGACAAGATTATAATCTACCGAAACCGGTTGTAAATCTAGTACCTGTAAAAGAAAATGAAATGTTGAGAGAATCGGGAATACCGGGAATAAATCGTAATACCGCGAATAATAATGTTCGGTTTGACGATGATAGCTCGCGTACCGTGAGTCAACCGGTTGATAATAGATCCAATCCGGTACCCAAGTGGCAGATTCGTTTCGATGGTTCGAGTAAAACCATATCGGTAGAACGATTTTTATTTCGAGTAGAAAAATTATCGGAAGCGGAGAATTATCCGTGTCAAAAATTAATTTATTCAATTCACCATTTGCTATCCGGTAAAGCTGAAAAGTGGTACTGGATTTATTTAGAAAAGTATGATTCAGAAGACTTAACGTGGGATAAGTTGAAATCGGACATTAAAGTAGAGTTTGAAGATCAAGAAACGGATTTAGAGATTCGTCATTTAATTGAATCGAGGAAGCAAAAAATAAAAGAGAAGTTCGGTGATTTTCGATTGGAGATTGAAGAATTAAACCTACGGTTGAAAATAAAAATGACAGAAAACGAGTTATTATTGCGGTTGCAAGCGAATATGTTGCCGGAGTTACGCGAAAAATTATTAGTGTTAAAAATAGAGAATGTATCCGAGTTGGACAAACTGTGTCGGAAATTTGAAAAATTATGGTCGGAAATAGGAGAACCGATATTTTGTAATCCGCGTAATCGTCGCTCGAATATTAATGAAATAAGTGATGGAAATTTAAAAACAATCTTACCATCAAATTATATAAACCGTGTAGAAACCGTCGCAGCCGTAAGTCCTGCGAATCCAATTATAAATAATTCGCCTAGAAATACAAAGGATTATATAATTTGTTATAAATGCAAGGATATAGGTCATATCGCTAGAGAATGTCCAGTATTACATACAGGAATCTTTTGTTATTCGTGTGGACAGAGGGGTGTAATTAAACCACACTGCAGAAACTGTAGTCCGGGAAATTTTCAGACGGGTTTTGCGCCAAGGGGGAGTCAACGCCCGTCACCCAGTTATCCTCCCAAGGTATCGGAAACCACCAGTACCCAAACCTCGACGGAATGGTAGCGGGAAAATCGGAAAATTTAAATAAAAATATAAAATCGTTGCCTGAATTAAATAAACGATATAAGAAGGAGATAGTTGAACAAAATTCGATAAATAATTTAGATAGAATTAAGGATAGTTTTAGAAATAGGGAATATTTTAGGAATAAGAATATAGAAAGAGGAAATTTAAGAAGGGCAAATCTGTCAGTTGAAGAGGATGGCAGATATGTAGCAAAAATAAAATTAGAAAACAAATCATTATATGGATTAATGGATTCGGGAGCAAGCATTAGTTGTTTAGGATTTAATGGATTAGATCTATTAAAAGAATTAGATGTTAAGTTTTCAAAAATGAAATCTGTAGCGTGTACGGCAGATGGCGCTAAACAAACCATAGTAGGTTTCGTAAATTTGAAAACCGAATATAATAATATTATCAAAACAATAAAATTTTATATAATTCCAACCTTAAATAAAGGTGTAATATTAGGTGTGAATTTTTGGCAAGCCTTTAACATAATACCGGCCCAAATTTCAGAACTATCGGAACCGGAAATTAAGACCGGTCATAAATTGTCTATGGAAGAGAGAGCGGAATTGGATGAGGTTAGAGATTTATTTCCATCTTATGCTAAACAAGGGTTAGGGAGAACGAAAGTTCTAAAGCATAAGATTGATGTAGGAACGGCAACTCCTGTTAATGCGAAGCCATATCCGTTTTCGCCTCATAAGAGGAAAATCCTCGATCGAGAGATCGATAAAATGTTGGCTGAAGGCATAATAGAACCTAGTCAAAGTTCATGGTCTTCACCGTTGGTAATGGTGGAAAAGAAAAATGGTGAAGTACGTTTGTGTTTGGACTCGCGTGCGGTCAACAAAGTTACGACGAAGGATGCGTATCCTATGCCGAACGTAAATTCGATCCTTGGCCGAATTCGAAAACCGCGGTTCATTACATCGTTAGACTTGAAACAAGCTTTTTGGCAGGTTGAATTAGACCAAGAATCACGTGATAAAACAGCTTTCGTGGTCCCTGGTAGAAATTTGTATCAATTTGTAGTTATGCCTTTTGGTTTAACTAATTCGCCCAAAACCTTATGTCGCTTAATGGATAAGATCATTCCATATGAGCTACATGAAGATGTCATTGTGTATTTAGACGATTTGCTCATTCTTTCTGATGATTTCAAATCTCATATGAAGTTACTAAGGCAGATCGCCAAATGTTTGGAAGTTGCGAATTTGACCATTAATGTCGAAAAGAGCAGCTTTTGTCAAACAGAAATCAAATATCTAGGACACATAATTTCCGGGGAAGGAATTAAACCTGATCCTTCCAAGGTCATTGCCATTAACGAATTTCCGCGTCCAAAGTCCGTCCGCCAAATCCGAAGATTTTTAGGAATGACTGGGTGGTATAGCTGGTTCATCCAAAATTACGCTGACACGGTAGCTCCAATTTATGATTTGCTAAAAAAGAACAATAAAGATAAGTGGTCCGAAGCAGCCGAGATGGCCTTTATCGGAGTCAAAAGTAAGCTGACTGCAGCTCCGGTTCTGGTAAATCCTGATTTTAGTAAGCCATTTTACATTCAATGCGATGCATGTATGTCAGGGGTAGGTGGTGTTCTTTTCCAGAAGGACGAAAACGAAAAGGAACATCCAGTAGCGTTTATGTCTCAAAAACTGTCAAACACCCAGAAAAATTATAGTGTGACAGAACAAGAGTGTTTGGCAGCCCTGTTGAGCATTAAGAAGTTTCGTCCTTATGTAGAAGGATCCCACTTTACCCTGATCACAGATCACGCTAGTTTGAAATGGCTTATGAAAACGACGGATTTATCAGGACGGTTAGCTCGATGGAGTTTAAAGTTGCAAGCTTTTGACTTCGATATTGTTCATCGAAAAGGTAAGGAAAATATAGTAGCTGACACTTTATCGAGAGGTGATGTTGATTTGTTGTTCGGTCAAATTAGTTCTATTGATCTAGAAGATCCTGCGTTTTTGGGTAAAGATTATGAAGAACAGAAGCATACCATCATAAATAATCAGAAGTTACTACCAGATCTGAAAATTATCGATAATGTTATTTATAAACGTGTAGATTTTCGTCGACCGGGGAATGATGTTGAATGGCGTGTTTGGGTGCCACCAGCTCTTACTGATTCAGTCATTGCTAAAAATCACGATGATCCACTATCGGCTCATCTCGGATCAGCCAAAACTTTAGAAAAAATAAAAAGATTTTATTATTGGCCACGTATGGGCAGTCAAATTTTGAATTATGTTAGTAATTGCGAAACCTGCAAAGAATGCAAGCCTGCCAATAAAACACTTCGACCCTTAATGGGTAAAAAGGACATTCCTGAACGTCCATGGCAGAGGATTTGTATCGATTTGTTGGGACCGTATCCAAGGTCCACGAAAGGTAATACGTTTATATTAATAATTTTGGACACGTATACCAAATTTGTGTTGCTGAAACCTCTTAGAGTTTCAACAACTGGTCCAATAATAGCGTTTCTAGAAAACGACGTTTTCAATTTATTTGGTGTACCCGAAACAATATTATCCGATAACGGTGTCCAATTTGTCAGTAGAGAATTTAAAAATCTTTTAATCAAATATGGCGTCCGACATTTCATTACAGCTTTATATAGTCCCCAGGCTAATCAGTCTGAACGAGTAAATCGTACACTGCTGTCATCGATTAGGGCATACATTAAATCAGCTACCACACATAATAAGTGGGATGCACATTTAGGTGAAATAGCTTGTGCGCTTCGTAACGTCATCCACGATTCCACTGGTTATTCACCCTATTACCTCACTTTCGGCTATCACATGCTCTCTCATGGATCATCCTATGATCTTTTGAGGAAGTTGCAAGCCTTAAGTGATGGTAATATACCTGTAGTTGATGCAAATTTACACCAGGAAGAAGTTAAAACTGATGTAATGAATCGTTTGAAAAAGGCTCAAGAGAAGAATGAACGCATTTACAATTTACGTTCAAAACCTATAGAATACGTATCGGGCCAAATTCTATACCGTCGTAACACTGCTCAAAGTGACCAGTCAAAAAAGTTCAACCACAAACTAGCGCCGAAATTTTTGAAATGTCGTGTAGTAAGGGTCGTGGGTCGATGTTGTTATGATGTCCAGGATTTGGATACCAACAAAATATCACGCCGACACGCGAAAGATTTAAAACCGTGATCTATAAAATTTAATAACGATTTCATCCTATCTTTTTCCTAACTTAGTTGAGTTCAGGTCTCACTACAACTTAAATTAGTTTTGTAACAGATGAAATCGCGAAATAATTAATTTATTTTATTTAAATTACCATGTTGTTGGTATTATATTATTTTACTAATGTCAATAACAAATGTCAAAAATTCACAATTTTTAGATGACAGTATGTCATAATTATTGCCATATTAAATAATAACTGCGGGGAATGGGGAAGGTGACGGTTAGAGTGCGTGGAGATCGGTAGGAAGAAGTATGAATGGTATGGGAGAGACTGCGCGAAATATACAATGAAAAAAAATTGGCGGGAAAAATAGCGTGGGTGAGAAGGTTTAGAAACTAGAAAGAAAAGAAATTTTAGGAGAGAAAAGAAAAAAATAGAAATTAGGAAAGATCGAACGATCGGACAAGGTTTTGAGAGGTGGTAAGTGGAGTTTTAGCAGTTGAAATTGTTGGTTGCATTTTTTTTTGTAGTGAGATATAAATTAAAAATAATTAAATAAACTAAAATAAAATTTTGTTGGTTGAAAGTTGACTAAATATATAGGAAAGAAAAACAAAATTTATAAATAAAAAGGAAAAACATTAAATAAATTCTATTAAATTGACACCAAATAAATAATAATAAATGTGTTAAGAATTCACATAATATTAAAATAATATTAACATCAAGACTTAAATTAAAAACCATAAATTTTGGTTATTTTTTTTTTTGGTGCAATAAAATTAATTGCAAATAATATAAAATACATATATTTGATTATATTATTTAAAGTCAAATGGTGTAAAATGAAGAAAACTAGAATCTAAAAATATATAAAAAAAAAAAAAAAAGGGAGTAGATAACCGAAAATTTTCAAGTACAAAATTAGATTTTTAATGAAAGTGTTGTTTTTTTTTCCTTTCGATAATTTTACAAAAAAATAAATAATATAAAATTATATATTAAAATAAAATAAAAACGATATTTTTAAATATGTAACAAAAAAAAAAAAAAAAAAAAAAATATAATAGTTTACATAAATGGTGTACATATATGATTAGAATAAAGAATTGCAAAAGAAAAAATTGGTTATAATTTTTTTTTTAAATTAATGAAAAGGAATTCAACGAAAATCTAAAGGAAAAGTGCTGGAAAATCACATTAACTAAATAAATTAAAGTAACAGAAAATTAAATTATTGAAGTAATTTGTATTCTTTTTTTTGGTTGATACATTATTTTTTTAAAAAAAAAAAAAAAATTATTGCAAATTAATTCTAATAGTAAAATAAAAAAAATAAAATAAAGTAGAATCACGGATAACCTATATGGTTTCCCCTAGTAAAATTAGTATTTTGGTTTTTTTTTTTTTTTAATTTTGTACAGGTTCCTGTGAAATCAGTACTGGCTTCGCCGGAAATCCAAGGTAATTGTTTTTAATTATTTTTTTTATTATGGTCAAAGATTTAAACATAATTTTTTTTATTAAATTAAATTAAAGTATGAAAGTACCATTTATTTTTTTTTAAACTAAATATAACAAATATTGTAATATTGTAAATAATTTTCCAATCACATTACATAAAAACTAAAATAAATTGAGTTATATTTTTTGTAATATCAACCAAATTGGCGGTGTTTTATTTATTTTACCAGGATCAAACGACTTCCTATAAAATGGAGTAAAATTCATAATGGGGTGAGAATTCACCGGAAGTTTATTCGCCATCCCTTTCCTCATCCTTTCTATTTCCTATGAGTATGTTTCCCAAGTGTTGTGTTGTAAGATTTTATTTATTATAGGAATCTGGCTCCGGGATATTGTCTCCCACGCCCCCCGGCGAAACTCAGCCCGGCTGAAAAACAGGAGGTGAAGGCAATATCCCATTAAACCTGATGAATACCTCCATACCAGGATTTAATGTAGTAGCGAAACCAGTTTTTTTTTCTAGTTTAGCTGTTACACCATCTAAAATAATAGCTGAATATGCATCGGCTCCTAATAAAATATCGATTCTACCAGGTATATAAAATTGTGGATCAGCTAAATCTAAACCATTTAAATGATCCAAATTAACAAAATTCATTTTTTCAGATGGCAGTTCATTGGTTAAATTTGGAAATACGAAAGCATCTAACTTTAATTCGAAATTTTTATTGTATTGCGAATATAATGTAAGTAAAACTTTATTTTTTACTGTACCAGGAGACGTTTGTCCTATACCTGTGACATTTAATAACGTTTTAATTTTTTTTAATTTTAGATTTTGCACTACGTGTTCTGTGACAAACGTAGCTTCGGATCCTGGATCAATCAATGCTCTATACGTCTGGACGTTTCCGCTGGGGGATAAACAATTAATTAATGCTGTAGCTAATAGTACCCTTGACGTACTAAAATTTTTTGAATAATAATTTTGTATTGTATTTGTATTGTGACTGGTACCCGGTGTACCAATATATGTATCAGAATTTGTGGGTTGAAAACCAGGATTATTATTATTTGTATTAGCATTAATTAAATTATGTTGTACCATACGTTGTGAATAGTGATTTCGATTTTGATAATTGTTTTGTACATTTTGTGTAGAATTAAAATGTAATAATGTATGATGTCGTTTGTTGCATGTGAAACAATTTTTTTTGCTACGACAATGTGGTTTTATATGATTATAAGCCAAACAGTTTGTACAGGCTGAGAATTTTTGAATAATTTCTAGCCGCTCTTTAGCATTCATTTTTAGGAATTTTTCACACTTATAAATTTGATGATTGGCGTTACAAATACGACATAGGTGAGTAGAATTTGTTCCAATATGAAAATTTTTATTAACCCTTGAATAATTTATAGGTTGATTTATATTATTTATTTTATTATTTTTCTTAGAAAATGACTGAGTTTGTTCAACCGATTCTAGTGTTCGAAAACGAGTTTCTAAAAATTTTCGAAAACTTTCAAATGCTGCAGGAAGTTTGCTACCAGCTTGAAATTCTTCCCACAGTTGCTGAGTGTTAGGTGGTAACTTAGCAGCCAACATAAAAACTAAAATTGCATCCCATGAATCCACAGGGATTCCTAAATTTTTAAGAGAATGTAGACATTCTGTTGAAGTGTCTAGAATTTCTTGAATTCCCGCAACAGATTCGAAGGAAATATTACGTACGTTGAATAATATTTTTAGTTGCGTATTAACTAAAACCCGTTTATTTTCATATCTTTCAGTTAATATCTTCCACGCCGATTCGTAATTCGTTTCTTCTATGGAAATATGCTGCAGAAGCCGAGCTGCTTCACCTTTGAGTGAAGTTTTTAAATAATGAAGTTTTTGAATAGTTGGAACCGAAGTATTTAAATGAACAAGTGATATGAATAAATCAGCAAATGGTTTCCAATGTTCATATCCACCTGCGAATGGTGGTAATTCAATCTGACGTAATCTTAATTCACCAGGTTTTTCTAACGCTTTTGGGACGATTGCTGCTGCGTCGTCCAGCAACGCTTGTTGTAGTTCACCACTATAATCTAAGTAAGTGTCTTTTAAGCGATTGTAAACTTCTTTATTTAAATATTTTTCTCTAATACCGTTTTCATCTCTTGCAGCTAAGATTCTTACATGAAGAGTTTTGGCATCTTTAAAATTGGTTTCAAGTTCTCGTAAACGCGTATTGATATAAGCAGCGCGACGTTTTTTTGTTTCAGCTTTAGCAAACGATAGTGCATCAGCTTTAATTTGTTCGTATAAATTTTCTACGTATTCAATACCACCGGATAATGTTTTTGCCATTGTAAATTATGAATCTTTTTTTTATATTATTTAAATAAAAATAAATTTAAAAATGTAAAATATACTATTTATTTTTTGTTATTATATATATTATATTTGTAAACATTAATAAAAATAATTAATTATATGAAATAAAAATAAAACACCAAAATTTATTTTTTATTTATTATTATATTTTGAAATTTTTTGTTTTTTATTGTGATTAAAATATTTTAAATTTCAGGAACAAAAAAAATTCTAAATTTCAGGAACAAAAATAGTTTCAGGAATAATATTTAAATTTTCAGGAACATACAAAATTTTTGTTAGATTTCAGAAACCAAAAAATTTAAATTTTCAGGAACAATAACGAACGTTCAGGAATACTTTTTTATAAAATCAATTTTTAAATTTTCAGAACGAAATATTTATATTTTCAACTGAATTAGTATAATATTTTATTTTGTTAGTAAAATAAATATAATAAACTTTATTTAATAAATTATTATTTTGTATCAAAATAACTTCTCATATATATATAATGTACCAGTAACCTACGACGTGCGTTTTTCAGTACAAAATAAAAAGTGTTTTTTAATTTATTTTATAACTTTCTTTCTTAATATAACATTAAACACGCGTTATTCGATATATATGAAAAAATTCTAACTTTGATATTTTTTGGCGGCTTTTGATACAATTATTGTATGAATTGTGTGACGTAATTTAAAACGGAAAACTAAAATGAAAAGTAGGTCAAATATTAAAACAGCTGTTTTCTATATGAATTTTAACGCGGCGGAAAATCCATACAATAGAAAAACACTATGAATTATATTATATGATTAGTTTGTATTCTTTTTTTTCCCCGCACTTTTAGGTCAATGCCTTATTTTTAAAATACTGTTTATTGTATTCACTTGAATTATTTTACCGACGTCACGATGACGATACTGCCTTTGTCTATACAATTAATACTTTTGTATCTTACAAAATTATTATTTTTTTGTCTTTTAATAACAATTTTTAATTATTTATATATATATTATGACTTAACTTTGATGCACTTTTGTATGTAATTTATAAATTTTAAATTTCACGATCTGTTATATATATATATATATATATATATATATATATATATATATAAATTATTTGAATTTATATTTTATAACATAGGTATATATTATTTTATATGTAGGATTAAAGTTTTATGTGTTTAATATATGTATAATATAACTGACCTTAGTTAATCATATATTATGATCTATGATGATACTTAATTTTTTTTTTTTTTTATTGTGTTGATGCCAACGGTATGTGATGATCCACTTACTAACGTAGTTGCTGATGATCTTATTTTATTAGATGAATGATGATCCAGTTACTAATGTTGCTGATGATCTCGTTTTATTTTTATTGAGTATGAAGACTTGCTATGTTGAAATTATTGTTGGTTAGATTTGCCATATTGAAATTATTGTTATTTTGATTAACGATAGATGGCAGTAGTATTTTATTTGACGTTTGTGGATGTGTTGTTATAGTTGGTTTTACTTCTTAATTTTAATCACGGGGTGTCAACTTAGCAGAAAATGCTTTATAAAATTAATATTAATTCTTATTCAATTGCTGTAGCGCTACTTAGTGTCGTTTTATATTTTGAGGTTACATTTCATATCTGCCATTTTGAAAAATTTGAATTTATTGTTTTGAAAACGTTTGTGATTCTATAGAATTACAAATAATAAAATAATAATTTTTAATTTTAATACATTTTTAGAATGATTAGGTTATTGGTAAGTTCTATAAAAAAAAATAATAAAAATTATATTTTTATACATACTTCAAACTTAATTTTCTAATTGTGGTTTTTGTCTATTCATTATTACAATAATCACATCTAACATCAAATTAATATTATTTAATATATAATTTTTTTTTATGTAGAGAAATGTAAAATAAAATAAGATATGGCGCGCAGCCATATTAGTATTGTTTTACTATAATCAAGCAGTTGCATTGGCTTCACCTCAGCTCGATGTGAGCCAAGTGAATACTTTTCGTAGTTAAGTTATCTTACTATGTTAGGTCAATCGGGAGCAAAAGACGAAATTAAATTTAAGGCTACACAAGAATTGAGTTAACATTTTGAAGAAATTGTACAAAAATCAGCATATCCATCATTCTAAGATCATTCTATGAAAATATTTCTAAAAAATTTGCAAGACGGTGAGGGACAATTTATTTCATGCTGAAGTAGCAGAATTTGTACCACTCATAATGAATACAATAACATTACAGCCATCACCTGTACAAAGGTAATTATAATTTATACATAAAAAAATATATATTTTACTAATTATTCTCTTTTATGTGTTAGAACTTTACCATATTTTAACAAGGAAATATTTTAGATTTTTTGGGAACTCAAATAAAAAGTCTTTCATATATTCTTCGAATGTTTCAAGTAAGTTTATTCTCAGGATGCTGTAGTAACCCATGCACCTCACGTCGTCAAAGGAATGTTTGTTAAGCTTAATGGAATTATGTCCATAAGAATCAGCAAATTTACGAAAAGAATTACTAGTTGCTGCACGACATATTTTTGCAAGACAAATTAATAAAACAAAAAAATTAATATTATATTTTTATACTTAAAACTTAATTTTTTTTTTATAATTTAAAAAAAAAATAGGGTTAGAATAGGGTTTTTGATAAGAAATATGAATTTAGATCGCCTTCCAAAAAAATTAAAGTGGCGCTGCTGTATATATTTGAGAGTTGCCGCGCAAATAAACCGTCTTCAGTAACATGTCTTGCTGCTGTTACGATTAACTTAAAATACATTAGAAAAAAAGAGACAACATACATCAAAAAATGAACATATATAATATATATTTTCTTTTTTCGCATATATCGCACACCTAGTGGTAAAAGCGCAAGGTGTTGGTTTTTATTTTTGTTTTTTTGTTTGTTTTGACATTCATATGGTTTATATATTTACATCGACATATTTTTTCGACTTTTGGTCGATAAAATAAATAAAGGATATAAATTAAATAAACAATGGATATAAATTAAATAAAGGATGTTATTATACGTTTCACAATTTATTTTGTGTTAACAATTTAGTTTAAACCGTTTTAAAATTTGTTTAACAATTAATAAAAATTATACGTTTTGGTTGGTTTTGGTAAGCTTTACTTTTTATAAATATTTATTTTTATATTTTTTAAATTTTGTTATTTGCTATTAAGTTTTATTTTGTTAATATTTATAATTATTTTAGTAAGGGAAATGGAAAATAACCGGTCGAAAAGACAATGCTACAGAATAATTAATTAATTATACTAACAATTTTTTCAGATAAATTATTTAAGTATCAAAACATCATTCTACCGGACTGGTTAAAATTTTTTCCGACGAGCTGACTTTTGATTATAATTGGGAAGGAAACCCGCTCGAAACCCGCGTTGAAAAAGACTATTTTATTCAGAAAGATTGTTTTTGGTAATATTAAATAAAATTAATAATCTACAAAAAAAAAATTGTTTACTACTTTTAGATGCTTGGAAGAAAAAATTTAGCCAGTTTTCTGAGTATGAAGCTTCTATAAAAAAGCAAATATCAGATTCGCATAATCATCTCAACAGAAAACATAATTCAAGCCATATATAATATATCAATGAATTTATGTGCCTATTTTTTTTTAATTAATATTAAGTTTTTGATTATAACTTTAAGCTTTATATTATATTAAATTTTATTAATATTATAGATTAAGATTAAAAACTCTAATAAGAATTTTTTTTTATTAATATAAAAAAAAAGTAAAAAAAATAGTTTTCATTATTTCCGCTAGGGTCCGCTCCAAAAATGTTCAACGTAACAGAGCATATACATGTTACTAGATACGAGCCCGAGACATGTCTACATAGACGACGTGTGACATTTATATGGCGATGTTGTCATACTGTTACAGTCTTGTTATAGTAACGTGTTATTGTGTCGTATCTGGCGTGTCTTCGTAGACATGGTTGCTGGGTGGGCATCTACTGATATATATCCCACTGAAGCGCGTAAGCCTCCCAGCAAATTTTCTATCTTCAAGACAAGGTTAGGAACTGTCACTAGCATTTCCTGACCCATATAAAACTATAAGAGAGAAAGAGAAATGTGATGCATAATTATTCGTTCGGCATATAACCACAGCCACACCGGAAAAACCCCTACAATATGAAATTCCAAAATACAGAAATTGAAAAAATTCAAAATTAAGAAATTTATTATAAATTTTACTTCAACCGCATTTTTTTATATTTCTGTTAGTTTTTTATATGTACGAATATTAATGAGAGAAGAGAATGAGAATTCAGAGAATTTTGCTCTACACTACACAACACAATTTTATTTTTAAAATCTCTATTGGCGATGCGAGGATAAATAAAAATTTGCATAATTTTTTTGTACTACATGAGAACTCTTTATATTAGTACCACTACGGCTTAAAGTATACACATAAACCGCGATTACAATTGACGCTTTCTAAACGTAGCATTTGTCAAAATAAAGTTGAAATGTATGGAGTCGTATGAAAGTAGTCACAATGCACGCAGTCT